>OX463852.1:16257677-16403102 GCA_949825065.1 Odontocerum albicorne | reverse complement strand
GCTTGTCCAGGTATAGCCCAATGTCTTTTTCTTGTCACGTTGTTGTACACGACCCATTTCTCATCTCCTGTTACCAAACGATGCAAAAAAGGTTCATGTTTTTGTCTCGCACTCAAAGCAAAGCACGTTGAAACATGATCCAATAAATTGGCAGCCGACAATTGATGAGGTATCCAAACGTTGTACCGCGAAACCATCCCCATACGCTTCAAATGTCTTAATACGGTTGTTTGGTTGACTCCCATCATCGACGCGATCTCCCTGGTGGTTAGACGTGGATTTGTGTCAATTATGACTTTTAACTTGTTGTCATCAGACTTCAATGGCCGCCCGGTACGTGGTTTATCAAATAGTGAAAAATCCTCAGATCGGAATTTTGTAAACCATCTTCGTACCTGTCGAACTTTGATGACATCTGCTCCATACACGTCGCAAATGTTTTTGGTTGCCACACTCGCGGTATTGTCTTTACGGAATTCATAAAGTAAACAATGACGTAAATGCACTTTATCGACCGACATTTTGAAAAAATACAAGGGCTTTTCACTGTACTCTGGCCAAGCCAAAACTGAATAGAAAGTAGAGGGAAAGCATCCTTTATACAATGGAATAATTTAAAAGAAGATTCTATTCATCATTTCTTACCTGGGATTTTTTTTACCTGGGATCATAAAAAACGATCATTACTTTTGCATCAACCCAATATATATATATATATATATATATATATATATATATATATATATATATATATATATATATATATATATATATATATATATATATATATATATATATATATATATATATATATATATATATATATATATATATATATATATATATATATATATATATATATATATATATATATATATATATATATCAATTTAATTTTAAGAATTTTTTATCTTAATATAATTTCATCATCAATTTCACCTTTTACAGCATCTCTTTATCAAGGATGTTCAATTAAATTTTGTTTTAAGTGAGTATATCTTCATTAATATAGAAAAAAATATCATTTCAAATTCACTGACTCTATATGAGCCATAGTAATCCCTTTAATCTTTCTCCCCTGAGCCTTATTACCTGCTGAAAGCTTTAATGCTACGGTGAAGGGATGCATCCCCATTTGCGATGTGCCCTCTACGACATGCAGGGTGGATCAATTTATATGACGCGGTTAATGTTATTTTTAAATATATTGTCAATTTTCAATGGTACTCGATAAAATGGTTCTAGTTTAAATAATAAAATGGAGTAAAAATTATCGTAAGCGCTAGACTGTGTTAATGTTATTGCCTCTTCAAGTGCGATGACGAATAGCTAGTTCATAACAATTAAAGTGACTATAAATATAATTGAAACCGAAGAAAATGTTGTTTCCCAGCCATGCACTTCAATATGTTCGAATCACCAATTTGATATGAGGCACCACACGATGAAAGAAAGTTTATTTCGATGAAATGCTTTCGTCGATTTTTTTTATATTATTGTTATTTATTTGATAATCCTCTACATCTGGTTGGTGGTTAAATTATGATACGAATTGAAATAAAAAAGATAGCAAATATATTTCCACACGAAAAACTATGGAAAATTCTACACAAATAAAATATACAATTGTACTGGACTAACTCGTTAATTATCTACATGCTATTCCTTTTTACCAAATAAAATTACGTATAACGGTGCCGTTAGTTGGATTTATCTTCCCTTTTGCAGTATGCATTTACCTGTATCAGACTGCATTCTGGATTAGACTGCATTTTACCTGGATTTGAATATTTCATAAACAATCTGTACCATAGCTTTAAAAATATTATAACCAAACTTTAAGTTACACTCGATAATTTATTAAATATATATTTGAAAAGTTGATTTATTAAAAATATAAAATAATGTACTTTTAATTAAATTTATGTAATAAAAAAAAGTTTCTTAAAAAAGCTTATTACAATCCTACTATTTATTGACTGACGGATCCGATAATCATATTCCATTGTCAAGCTATAATATATTTAAATGATGTTTTTTTTATTGTCAGTTTTTATGTTACTAAAATAAATAAATAATACGAATGGAACTCTTTCATATTTGGTGGAAATAATTTTTGAGATTAACACAATAGTATTGAAATTTTACATTTTAATACTCGATATATCGAAAACGAGCAGAATGAATGCGCATTTCTTGCGCTTCTTTTTTCATTAATGATTTCAGGCAAATACATCTGGAAAAATTATTTCTACTAAAAAATATATTCCTATCAACCATCTTTTGTATGATAATTATTATTACATTACATAGTATATAAATATAATATTGGAAAAAATAACTAAAAAAGAAATCTCGAGGAAACTAGGAATTGTATGAGAGTTTAGGTCGAGGAATATTTTGAGATGAACAATGCTTCTTTAGTTTATTCTTTAATATCGATAAGGATGCATCACGTCTGATTGAGCTAGTGAGATTATTCCAAAGTCGAGGAAGTGAACCAAAAAAGATAATGTCTAATGTGTTACTATACAAAGGATGCTGTCATCAGATCAAACGGAGAGTTCATGCTTTGAAAGAAATTTGTTTTTTTCACGCAGACACTGAGGACAGCTTGGATTGTTTATCATTCCAAAGAGGGTTGATAGATCTGGGAGAATTAAATTTGAAGCACTTGTAGGAATACCTACCTAAATGAATTGTCAAAATAATAAGCGAATTGTTAAAACACAAATAAATTAAATTAATTATTGTTAATAAACATACAGGGTCATTGACCGATCAAGTATTCATAGATATCTACACGTCAAGAACGGCGACAATGTTCACTATTTTTGTAGTACCCGCGATTTGTCTAGCCATCTCTACATACAAATAAATAAGCTACCGCCAATTTATGTGCCAGAGCGAGACGGAGT
Organism: Odontocerum albicorne; assembly: GCA_949825065.1. Classification (NCBI taxonomy): domain Eukaryota; kingdom Metazoa; phylum Arthropoda; class Insecta; order Trichoptera; family Odontoceridae; genus Odontocerum; species Odontocerum albicorne. The sequence continues at coordinate 16,400,184 of OX463852.1, read as the reverse complement.
ATGTATCGCGAACTGGCTCATTCATTGGTATAAATTGTCCGCACTCTGAGAAATAAACATACTTTTATTGTCATCCATTCAGCTGTCAAGACTTATTATTTATCGCCTGTTGTCACTTTCGTTTTTATATATCCGCATTCCTGAGTGTATAAATAAACAAATATCAATCAAGATCATCACGGCAACTAAACATAAGCAATCCGCTATATTGATGATTCTGTACGAGAAGTAACGCAGAATCAACTAAAACGAAGATAACGATGTCGATATCAAAATCATCAGCACGTCCTAATAGGACACATGCTACACTGATAGCGACCATCGTTACATTGGTGACTCCGACGTTCGGGTTACATTGCTGAACCCCGAAAGAAAACCGAACACGTACATCGACGAACTGCACCACCGTTACATTGGTGACTCCGAACGAGAGCTGAACATCGCCACATTGGTCATCGCCACATTGGTGAACCCGAACGGAAATCGAACATCGCTACATTGAGCCCGCACGAAAACTGAACCCGCACGAAAACTGAACCCGCACGAAAACTGAACCCGCACGAAAACCGAACCCGCACGAAAACTGAACATCGCTACGAATACGTATTTCGACTATATCGAATATCGCCGACTCGATAGCAATGTCAAAACAAGTGCAACTCGACACCGGCATCAGCAGCAACGCGATGAGCATCATGAACAATTTCGTCAACGAGATATTCGAGCGCACCGCCGCCAACGCCAACCGCCTCGCCCACTACAACAAGATGAGCATCATCACCAGCAGAGAGATCCAGACAACCGTCAAGATTCTCCTCCCCGGCGAACCGGCCAAGCACGCCGTCAGCAAGGACACCAGAGCCGTCACTCAGATACAACACAACATCTGATGCGGACGAGCCCGACGTCAGCTCACGTGAGGTCAGTCCTGGCGATCAGCCACACGATTTACAGGATTGCCTCCCTCGACGAACTACTGACCGACAAGATGCAGCAGCAGACAAGCATCGCTACAACATCGATACAACCACAAACATCGATACAACCACGCTACAACATCGCTAGAACCACGATACAACCACGCTACAACCACGCTGCAGCAACGAGCACCGCAGACTCCATCATCATCATCAAGCACCTGCAGATCAACCGTCCACCGCGGACGCCATCTGCAACTTGATCTCCGCCATCATCATCATCATCAAGCACCTGCAGATCAACCGTCCACCGCGGACGCCATCTGCAACTTGATCTCCGCCATCATCATCATCATCAAGCCACCGCAGATCAACCTTCCACATCGGAAGCCATCTGCAACTTGATCAACATCATCACCATCATCATCAAGCCACCGCAGACCAACCTTCCACATCGGAAGCCATCTGCAACTTGATCTACACCATCACTACCATCATCAAGCAACTGCAGATCCACCTTCCACCGCGGACGCCATCTGCAGCTTGATCCACACAACCAATCATCGACGATCAGCGCAACAACCAACCAAGCACCGCAGACAATCCAAATTTAGTGAGAGACGACCAAGCCTACCCCCGTTTCCGCATCACCCATCTGACCGACAGATCTGGGAAAAAACGCCACGCGCTGATGTTGTCCACGTACCTACTTCGACACGGGGAACGGATAACCAGCCCGACGTCAGATGCACCGGAACCTAACGTTCACGCAAGGCACGCGCCCTCTGCGTTCACTAGGTGGGGAACTATGTAGGAATACCTACCTAAATGAATTGTCAAAATAATAAGCGAATTGTTAAAACACAAATAAATTAAATTAATTATTGTTAATAAACATACAGGGTCATTGACCGATCAAGTATTCATAGATATCTACACGTCAAGAACGGCGACAATGTTTACTATTTTTGTAGTACCCGCGATTTGTCTAGCCATCTCTAAATACAAATAAATAAGCTACCGCCAATTTATGTGCCAGAGCGAGACGGAGTATGTATCGCGAACTGGCTCATTCATTGGTATAAATTGTCCGCATTCTGAGAAATAAACATACTTTTATTGTCATCCATTCAGCTGTCAAGACTTATTATTTATCGCCTATTGTCACTTTCGTTTTTATATATCCGCATTCCTGAGTGTATAAATAAAAAAATATCAATCAAGATCATCACGGCAACTAAACATAAGCAATCCGCTATATTGATGATTCTGTACGAGAAGTAACGCAGAATCAACTAAAACGAAGATAACGATGTCGATATCAAAATCATCAGCACGTCCTAATAGGACACATGCTACACTGATAGCGACCATCGTTACACACTATATTTAGCTAAATTACCATATATTTAAATAAAAAATAAATCGAACACAAACATTTTGGAGTCTCTCAAGTATATTCAACAACTACTCATTAGCGTTTGGATAACAAATATCTCCATAATCAATTAAGGGCAAGATGAGACTTTGAACCATCAAGATGAGACTTTGGACCAGCAAGATGAGACTTTGGACCAGCAAGATGAGACTTTGGACCAGCAAGATGAGACTTTGGATCAGCAAGATTCTGCTTTGGATAGGAAATAAAATACGCAATCTGTTGAAATAATGGAGGCTTTTGAGTATTTTGCAGCCTAACTCGGAGATTTGATTGCGTTCTCTCCAAAAAATTATCAACATGGATTCCGAGATTCTAAACATATCAGGAATATGGAACCTTTATGTCCAGACTTCACTTACATACGTCAAGGTAGACAATAATATGTTACACTGATTTGTAAATTAAAGATTTTGCAATTGCTTTTTTGGCAAAAATAATTGTCCTAATAATGTAATTGAAATAATGGCTATCACCACCCGCACTCGGTTTTTGTTTTGGTAAATTACAGTTGGCTGAAATGGATACGTGCAGATTAAATATTATGATATGATAACGGTTAAAATGAATTCATATATTATTAAAATTACGCATTCCGCATTGTAATTTTGCAGGCTTCGATGATCATTTCACCCAAATCACATACATTAGTGCTTTTGAGTTTCGATAATTAAGTCATTAAGATTTTTCTCGTGTGTTAATATGATATATTTTCACGAGTAATGAAATTTAATAATATAATATGTCTATTTATATACAATTTAACCAAAAAAATATGAAAACTGCTTATGGAAAATCAGAATTAAATGTTTTGATTGTTCCAATAGGTTTACCAGAAAGCAGTTTCGTATTTCTCGGCTAGACGTCGATATGATGTCGATCGACGTCGACATTTTTTTGCTTATTTCATTCTAAACGTGCTGAATAAATTATATTACGAAAGATAACGATTGAGTGCATTTTTTCGGCCGTTGTTGACCTAAATCACTTCAGTGTGTTTTGGAGTAATTTTGAAAATGAATAAACTCAGTTATTCTTCAGTGTAAGATGCATTTTTACTATAGCCCAGATATTTTTAAAAATTATTCGTAAGAAAGTTATTTCAGATAAAATTTTGTATGCCTCAAAATGTTAGACAAATGAGTGGCGTGTGCAGCTTTCGAAATTCCTTGAAGACAACCGTTTTTGGGAAGTCTTATCAAAATAATTTAAAGTGGATACTACAACCAAAAAACACTTTACATCACCAATAGCTGAACGTGTTACTATCACATATTGGAAGATCTACAAAGATTTCTTTATAATTCATCATGCCTTGATAAATTTTTAGCTATTTTTAACCAAATATGTTTTCTTAACAAATGAAGATGCTGGTAAGCTTCCAATCTAAAGGTCACATGCATCACCTTTACAGAAAGGTATACAAGTATAGACTTACATTAAACTTATTTGATTTTTTTTTGTTAAATTTTCAGTGTTTTTCACTAATAGTGGGTTCAAATCCCAAGTAAAAAAGTCTTGTACTTTTATTATTATTATTAAACTAGAGTCATTGACAATACGTTACATGATTTAGTGTGGAGCACCACAATATCAGTTCAGTCATTCTTTTAATCATCACTTATGTGTCGTTGCTAATCAGAAACATTGGTTGCTAAAAATTGTATAATTTTTCTTAACGAGTTTTATCGTCCTAAGTCAGATTTATTTTTATTATCTACTATACATAATTTTAAATTACCTTATATGTCGAGTACAAGTATTTAACAATGCTTAAACCTTCCATTATGTGGATATAGATAATCGCTAGACTAGGCATGGCCTGTTATGTACTGGTCTCATTTTTTATTAATGAAAGGATAATTTATATATAGTAGTGTCGTTTAGAGAACCGACTCTCTCCGAGGGTGCTCAACTTGAGATCTAGAGGCGCTCAACTCGGGATTCGAATCCATGACATATTAAAAATATTAAAAAAAAAGAAAACAAGCTGAGTGTAAGGATATAAAGGTGCTTGCAGCGGCCATACGATTAGGAACTTTCCCGCATCTTTCTGTTTAGAAAACAAATTTTGTAAGAATATCGCAGAAAACTTGCAAAGAGAAGACGACCTATGTTACAAATAGTTTTTTGTAGGTCTTCCGATATGTGATAGTAACACATGTGGAGTGATGTTTTTGTGTTTGGTATTCATGATCAACTATTGTATAAATTTGGATAAGACTTTCAAAGACGATTGTCTTCAAGAATTCCTAAAGCTGCATACGCGAACCTTTCTTTACACTGTTAACTCCTTTATTTGATACATCCATTTCATTAGACACCTTTCTCTTGTTTTTCCTCAACTGTCTCCGTGATTACCAGCTTCTCCAGATTTTCAGCATTCTTTCTAGCAACATACCAAAATAATGTAATGCTTTTTTTCTTCATATTGTCTAAAAACTTTCAGTTATCTCCAATTCTTGGATGATAGAGACGTTGGTGCGTCTTGAAGTCCATGGCGTCTTGAAGTCCTCGGATTCATCCGCTTGGGATATATCTTATTATGAAGCAATTCTATACAAATAATTTATTTATTATTATTTTACAGCAGCGCAAAATTCTGTCCAATCCAGTTTTAAAAAAAATCAATATCAGTCATAGTTTCTGGGAAGATCAAATGTTAGTAACGGTTTTTTGGACGTATATTTTCATATTTACAACCTCCGTTGATAAGAATCGTATCTACCTGGGGTCTAAGGGAGCGATCTCTTTTGATATCCATTTTTTTTTAAGAGTTTCAGTCTGGTTTACATTTAAGGTTTGTTAAACATAATTCTGGTTGATTGGAAGATATTGTCACATGGCAATAAACCTGTCAGGCTGTACCGTTTTCAACGGAAGTGTAATGAAATATTATATCAATAAAACAATATTGAGGTGTGTTGAATTCCTTCTTACGAAATAGATAACGGATGAGAATCAATGTTTAGTTTACCTGAAGAGGAGCACGATAAAAAAAAACTATATTTAAGTTACGAAAATAATATTGTATTCATGAAATTCACAAAATAATTTTTTTGGCAATTATCATTATGAAGATCTACAAAGTAAAGTCCGACACATGTACAAAATAATAATTTCAAACCCCTCTCGAGAGAAGTTCAAACCCATTGATGTATTTAGTGTGCAATTTTAAGTAAGTAAAATAAATGTAAATGAAAGATGAGCTCTGAAATGAGAATGACAAGTACAATTCCATATAATTTTACCCGCCTCCCTTGGGACGGGCATCATCGTGGACAGGGGAATCCGAAGGACTCAAACCTAACCAACAATTTATAAATGTATAATATTCAAGTTTCTTCATATATAATACAATCGAGCTGGACTGTTGTTGTTAAGTCCCGCTTAATCATACGTAAAAGCTTTTATCCATCCAACTGGCTTGGCATTGTTTAATTTATTGAAAATATATATAGAACGCTTAGGTGTGCTTTAGAAATCATCGCAACATTTATTAAGTAAATAAAAATAGCAAACGTACATGCATACATACTAACACGTTATTTCCCAGGTGAGGTATGCAGAAAGGACAGAGTGGCAGACTTTTCTATTTCGATATACATCCTTTACCTCTTCTATCAGGTCCTCTAAATACTTGAATCGAGAATGCTCTTTTGCAGTAAAGAATTCACGCACTCATTTTTTTAACATGAATTATTCCAGTCTATTTTCACCAAAAGTATCCTTACCCACTTTTTACTTGGTTGGAAGAGATTGCCACGTGGCAATATGCTCGCCAGGTTATGTTGTGTAACGAAATACAATAGAAAAAATCATTTTCACTCAAGTGGAGTAAAACTGTAATTACCACTGAGGTCCTAAAGTTTTCGTCATGAAGAAGTCGGAACATGAGCGAACAGATGTATATCACCAGCTACATCTATCGATATTGGGCAGTTGGGCACCTCTACCCTCAGTTATATGTCAACTAGATCCAAAAGAAGACGCATTGTTTCGTTACATTCTGAAGTTTAAAAAATCAAGTGTCTTTAAAAAGAAGGGAAAAGTCAAGCAGAAATTTAACAATGTTTATATGCTGTCTACGAAGAATCGTGGTATCTGTCCATATAGGCTGAAACTTGTCCAGGCCGACATCTTTTGGTCAAAAGTGGTAGTAAAGATTTCGAGTTTTTGGAAATTGACATTTGCCAATCAGTCACATATTCGTATTAGCTTACTGAAGTAGAAAATAAATTAAAAATATTATTTAAAAAACTATTAATATTTTTTTCCTTACGGATTCGATTTTATGATTTAGGGTAAAACTGGTAGTCATGGGACCCGTCGGGCCAGACGGTTTGGGCAACAGAGGGCCAAGGGATGGGCAGAGAGGCGCTTGGGGTGCGTCAATCAGGTGTCATGGTGGATGGCGGGAGTCAGAACGTTTCAGAAAGGGATATATATGGAGGGACCTAACGTTGCAAATTAATACTGTTTGTTCTTTCCTTTTTTTATTAAGTAAACTTGAGTTTTTGTTGCAGAAAAAGTCATGTAAAAAACAATATGAGAGAATAAATAACATGTAAATAAGGTATGTATCCAAAACGCAGAAAACGTTTCTTTTTAAAAAATAAAATAAAATATCCCTAAACTTTCAAGTAAACCCACGACATTGGAATGAAATCTTTTCATCGTCGTGGTCCAGTGCTAGTGAAGTAACCAGATATTCTTGGTTCTATTTTCTGAAGATTCTGGCCTGGATTCTATCTAGGATTCTGGCTAACCAAAAGATTTTTTTTCATGTAAATTTATTTTTGTAATTTGTTTTATCAAACATTGTTTATTCCAATTCATGTACACAATACACAAAAAAGTCTTGTTTGTGCTTCCTGATGATGAGGTGAAAACTTCAAAATCGGTTTATACCGTTTCATAAAGTGGAATGAATAGTGTTTGATAAAACAAATTACAATGTCTCTCAATCTCCACAATGTTAATGCCTTAACTATAAATAATATAATATATATATTTTTTTAATTAGTGTTTAGTAGCTGCTTCATATATATTTTTTTGAGTATTCCAGGGATACTCCAAAACTTGGGATTTGGAGTGATCGAGAGTCAACATGATGCGACAATACCAGGCATTTGTAAAAGTTGTATAAAATATTTTTTAAGGCCATCAATAACCATGAGAAAGATGCTCGAATGATGCGTCGAAACTAAACGAGCTTATTAAAAATAATACGTTGTAAAAATCATAAGTTTTTATTAAAAATGTGTATTTACTAAATGTTTATAAAATACTTAACTTTAAAAACTGTTTTACTTTATAGTTCTCACATACAAGTAAGTATTTCTGTAGATGTCAAGTTAAATAACATTACCTCCACAATTTGATATGTCAAGAAAACAATTCCCATTTTTTCTTCTCCTTTAACATAACTGTCAAGTATATCAGCATCGCGATGCAATGAATGGATCTGAAGTTTGATTTGTATTAAACATGGATAAGATCAAGTACTTGAAATTCAAAGGGGCGTAAGTACGGTCCATTTTCATCATATGTAGGATGAAAATAAGATACTGTATGACAGGAAGACATCTTTATAAAAATCATATCAAGGAGAGTCTTACATGTATGTGAGATGGGAGAGGAAATTCTTAACCACGTTTTAACGACGCATCGCATATGATCTTTACACATAAATATCTCCCACCCCTTACATGTCCCACCTATGTACTCGCATTAAATTTTCCATAAAATTTGTCATATGTAGTGCTGTAGTATCAAATATTCAAAACTCATTTTATATTTGACACCATAGTAGTTTTCCACATATCTTTATAATCCCTCCTTTCTTTTTAATTATCTTTAACACAAATCATCCTCTATATAAGTTCTCTAATTAATTAATCAAAATAATGAATATTGTCCACGTTTTATTTTTTATGCATTTGTTTGCTATTTTATGCATTTGTTTGTTTTCCAAGACGAATGTTGTGAGTTTGATTCCTATTGGTGAATTTATTGATTGTTTTTTTTTTATCGCAACACGCCTTTTAATAACTTTTCCATCATCTTACGCCATACACATTCAAAAGTCATATAAATCTTTCATTTTACGTATTTACTAATTGTATTAAATTTAAGTATAATTTATATCTATTATTATTATAATTATTAAAGCAAGCAAAAAACAAACGCAAAACAAATTCAATAGACGTATGTTAGATGTTATAAATAAAAATATTCACACACAAACAAAGAATTACTTATTGTTTTGTATTATTACAGTACAATCTCGTTGTATACAGTACAATTTTGTGAGTTTATTGCCATACGGCAATGTCTTCCAGCCAAGTAGAACCTTTTTTACCAATAACTCCTGGGTTGAAAGCTACGTTTTCCATCATCTAGGCTACAGAGAAATGGCGTAACTACTCGTAAGCCAACGCGGCACATTGGAGACCACGTTAAACTGCCACCCAGTCAGAACCTTACAAAACTTTTGCTATCGGTACTTTTGCGAGTATCGTTACTTTTGAAGAATCCATGGAGTAAGAACAACTATCGGCATTTTCGCTTATTAGTAAAAAAGCTAAGAAAATTTTAAAAAATCGATTCAAAACTGATCGATGACGTCAAGGGCTGAATCTAGACGAAAAGCATTCTAGGATTGATATTTTTATATATTTAAAAAAAATTGATAATCATTTTTCAACAACATGGTTTAATTTTACCACATTAATTATTGTTATTTTCACATTACAGTATGAATATTATAAAGGAGACAATAGACCTTTTTTCTACTTAATCCATAACTGCGTATTACCATATATTCTTATATACAATACAAATACATAGATCCAATTTTCCGTTTTGTATTGGACTCCATTTTTTTAGTTGCACAATTGTTGCAGAGGTAATTTATTCATTGCCTTTAATAGTTTTGTTGGCTAAAGAAAGATTCTTTGGTATATGCCACAATTTGAACTTTGGTATAATTAATTTTATTTTGTAATTAATACAAGTATACTCTTACCTATACTATCAATAACAACAACAAGTACTAACTTTGATGTGTAGAAGTAAAACGTGGACGTGAGAAAAATACTAAATACGTGATAATGTATGACAGAATACGGAATGACGTGATTAAGGGATGTATGTGTATTTAATGCTGATATGTTAAGTAATATTAAATAATAGCACTTTGGGATGGTATGAACATAGAAAGATAGACAAACAAAACAAACTTATAGTGCAAATATGAGAGAACCACCAAAGAAAGTATGGTTGGATCAAGTTAATTATATTTTATAGCGTAGAAAGTCACATAAATCGTAGGCGGTGTAAGATAAAGTGTATGAAAGAAACGTAGAAAAGGTAAAGGATGTGTGTCAAAATATGAATGTTTGGTGTCTGCCCTCTCTGTCTACTTCAACAGGAAAATGGCGTGTCGGTATGTATAAGAAGACATTGATTACATTTTGGAATAAGAACGTCGTGTTCTTAAAAGTTTAAGATAATATTCTCACTTAACCGCAATAAGATAAATAATTCCAATCTTAACACCGCTTTTCAATAGTAATCCGCAAAGCCGTACATTTGGAGCGTATAAAAAATCTGTGAATTTTGAATAATTTTCGTGAAAACTTTATATACCCTCTCAAAAATGTGGAGCGCGTCCTGGTCCCATAGTGGAAAACCGTGTATTCACGGGAGCTTTAAAAGTGAATTAGCCCCAAAAAGATGGTTGACGTTTTTATCTGTCGAGCGGTAAATGCATGGGATCTATTCATACAAACTTTTAGGAGCTGTAAAAACTGAGGTGTGCCACAGGGCGGTGTGGGAATCGTTCCCAGTTTATAGTGAAACTCGTCAAAACTATGTTTAAAAATGGACTTTTACACATTATCGCGATACTTCATGTCAAAAATCTTTGAAAATGTGAAAACATGATTTTACAGCTTTAGTGAGAGTAAATGTAACCTCTCACCTTTTTATGTTACGCAGATACTCGTATCTGACATGATGCTATCATTAAAATAATTTTTCACGTCGAGAGATTGTTGTATTGTATAACGATTTCATATAGTAAAACTCGGCGGATTTATTGCAATGTGATAATCTCTTACTACCAATAAAAAACTGATAAATGAGTGTTTAGTGAAAACCAGACTGATATCCTTTTCAAATATAAGTGGTTACCAACGGAAATTAAACCTGCAACCTTCAGGCTAGAAAATAGGTGTCTTACCAACTTGACCACGGAGTTGTTAATATCTAAAAGAAAATAGTATATTTTTAGATGTATGGTATATACCAGTGGTCCCCAACCTTTTTGTCGCCGCGGACCGGTCAACGTTTCATAATTTTACCGCGGCCCACTGGAAGGGGGGGGAGGGGGGACACATTGAATGTAGTTTTTTTTTTAAATTTAATAACAATATATTTGTACAATATATAATAATAAAATTTACAACTGTGGTACATAAGTTATAGTGACAAATAATAGTAGAGAAAATACAAGGTTTTTGGGAAAAATGAAGAAAAAATATATAATCACAATGAAGGATTATTAAGTTTCAGATAATTTTTTAATTTTCTTTTGGATTCATGGGTATTTTCAATATTTTTAAGGTTCAACGGAAGGTTGAAAGTATTTTTTCCAAGATAGAGAAAAGAATTTTGAGAATGCTTAGGGTTTAATATCGGGATTTTAATGTTATTCTGATATCTTGCAGATATAGTATATTCACTTGAAAGTTATTTATCTATTTTCTTTAAAAGTTTTGATGTTGAAGTTTTATATGTTTTGATTTAATATTTTTAATTGAATCGTGTTTAAACATGCCTTAAAAATAAAATAGTTACCCCTTAAAAATGAATAAAAACAGATTTAATATTTTAACTTAATGCTAAATCAATGAGAACCCTGAGCTTGCTTCATTGAAACGAGATGGTTCCATCTGGGGGTAATACGAGTAGGAGATTGTGACACCCGAAGTGTCTTGCTTATGTGTCCAGTTTATTTCTTTGTTTTGTTTTGGTTGCTGTCACTGCAGAAAACCCAGCTTCACATAGATAGGATGTCGGAAATGGCAATTGGGATTTTAGTGCTGTGGTGGCAATCTCAGGGTATTCCGCCATGACTCTAATCCAGAACACCGGCAGAGTTGTTGTCTCGAACATAGTTTTAAGGCTACCTTATAATTAAGTTTTATTGGGTATGTTCGATTTTTTAAAAGTAATTTTGATTTTTAAGCAGGCCCTTGCGCGGCCCAGTACCATTTGGTCCACGGCCCGGGGGTTGGGGACCACTGGTATATACTATATTATATATTTTTGTGGTGGTCATTGAGACCAAAGGACATTTAACGCAGAGGTGACCCGATGGAAAAGGTTGGTAAACGATTTGACACTACGGGGTAGATGGTAATTGTTTTGGCCGAAGATAGAAGTTGCTGGAAGCAACTTTTCACATCACTGTGCATTTAAATTAATTAATAAGGATGAAAAAAAAATAAAGAAGGAAGTAAAGCTTCTTTCATTTTAAGATTTTTTCGTTTTTTTCTTTAGTGTTTTTTTCATTTTTGTATAAATATGAAATGTAGTAAAGATTTATTAAAAAAAAAGGTCTTATAAATACTCGAAAGAGATAAAATAAATGAGTTGATAATCAAATATCACCTTAGTAAAATTTCCAGCCCAATGTACCAGAACAGAACGTTTCTGTAAAAATAAATGTATTTTGAATTTAATAAGATTAAAATGCGATAGAATACTTGCATAAAAAAACAGGAATTTTCCAAACTTTATTTAAAGAGCCAAAAAGGTTTTATGAGATTTCATTCAATATGTTAACTTCCTTTTTCTTGTCGATACAGCACTTATCCCTTATATAATATTCTTAGAAAAAAGAAAAGGAAAAACCTTAAGTGTGTACCAACTGAAAAAATACACCTTCTCTCTTGTTATTTACTAATCAAGAAAAACACTTGAAATAAAATTCTCGGCGATTGTTGAGTTCAATTTAAGAAAAAGCATCGAACAAAATAAACTTACAATGAATACGGTGTACTCAAATCAATGCAAAAATCTTCCAAAATTCCTTATATAAACCGATCGTGAGTAAAATAAACAACCCTTACCAAGATTACAAACCTCGAGGGATGAGAGATCGAGTGAGATGGGCAATGGGGACGGAGTGAGAGAGATGCAGAGGGATGGAGTTGCAAATTACGTATTATCAACTCCATTTTATGATTTCCATTAGGGAGAATTGGTAAATATTTGGGGTTGTGACGTCACGGATGACGTATCTCGAGGCGGAAGGATGTTTCTGCTATGTGTCGGAAAATGTTTGACATCCCTCCAGGGTGCATTTTTGCACCCCAATCTGTTTTGGTTTGATGCAGAATCCTCCTTGTTTTTATTTGTTATTTTGCAACTAATTGCAATGAATGGATGATGTCTTGAAGACAGGGAGTCATTTATTTACATCCTTGCAGCTATTTAACATTTGATTTAGGGGATAGCTGAGCTTTATTTCGCAGTCTAATTTAAGAATATATTTAATGGGATGAGAATTGTCCTTCTTTTACAGGAAGTGGATACTTACCAACAAGAGAAGGGTTAAACATTTCAAGAGGAGCAACGCTGACTGTTCATAATGGAATCTTGGTTTCAATATTAGGATATGTAAGTGAAACTTTGACGAAGCAAAAAAAAACGATGAATATAAATGCAACCGTTGTGTAGAAAAATAATATATAACATATAATAAGGAATGAAAAAAAAAATGAGATTTGAAAAAAATATGTAGTGCTTAAAATGGTGAAAGAATATTGTGATGTTCGGTCACGTAATAAAATAATGATTAAAAATTTACAAAATACTAATCCATACAAAAATTATAGAAGGAACCCGAAGTTTAAGAAGACTTAGAAATATGTGGCATGATCAAATGAATCAAATTCTGAAAAATGGAAGAGGGGAAAATATTTGTATAATGACGGTAGTATAAACTTATAAAGTAAATGATGTCAAATATATTTTCATTGTTAAGAGTTACAATAACTTAATTTTTTACGATAGTTACTTTTCTTATAAAAATAGCATGTCAAATATAGAAAATAAATAAAAGCAAATGCTTAAATATGTATTTTTAATATTTCAATTATAGTAGGTTCGAATCCCGAGCTTAAACACCCTTGAGGAGAGTAAATTTTCCTTGTATTATTATTATAATGCTGAAATATACAATATACGAGAATATAAAATGAAAATACATTTTTACTAGCAGTTTACTTGTAAGCTGGCTAATTCTTTAAAAGGCAATCCCCTCTTTCTTAAGGAACCAGGTATACTTTAATAACTAACCAATAAATTTATTTTTATATTATACCGTATAACATGAAAACATAATGATATCAAAATATAAGTGAGAGAAAAGGAAAGGAAATATACTACTTATGGGACTAGAAATGGACCCAATGGATAGAAAATAGGAAAACAGTAACGTGTTCTTTCACTTATGTCTAATTGACAGTTTATAAGTAATATTCATAAAAATGTTATGTCAAAGTTGGAAAATATATGGAAAAGCATAACCATCACAATCCTGATGAAAATATATGGAAAAGCATAACCATCACAATCCTGATGAAAATATATGGAAAAGCATAACCATCACAATCCTGATGAAAGTGCGCCTAGTTAAGTCTATCGTCCTCGCGATGTTATGGTGCGAAGACTTGGACTCTGGGAGCAAGCGAAATACGTATAATAGATGCATTTAAAATGCAGAGATGGAGAAGGATGTTAAAATTTGCATAAACAAGAAGGCGAATTAATGCCTCCATTCTTGAAGAACTGAGAAACATCTACAGATTGTCGACAATATGCCTTCGACAAGTTCTTCGATTGATTCCTTGGGCACATGGCTCGTGGCCAAGGAGACGGTTTAGAGAGCCTTGTTGTTACTGGAAGCGTGGAAAGACGACGTACAAGATAAATAATCCCAATGTGTTGGACTGACCAAATGAGAGACGCAATAAAACTACGCTTAACAACTGCTTTTCGAGCCGCGAAGTGCAGAAATGGATGGAGAGGTGTCGTAAGAGGCTTTCATTGGAGTCATGCTTAATCATTAGCTACACTTTTTTAATGTTTTTCAGCATAAATATCTTACTTAATGTAGAATGCGTTTATCATTCTTTAGATTAAATGTATGTTTTTTTAATAAGGTGATTTGTAAACTTTTAATACCCACTATTTCTAAGGCAATGTGAATATTTCCTTGCTCTTACAACTTGAATAATTGAATTTTACACTCTCCCAATAAATTATTGTTTTCAGCTTAAAAAATTAAAAAATCTAATCTAAATAAGTTTTTAAATAATCTGTTCTAAATAAGTCTGCCAAAAAATAAGATCACGTTTCAAATTTTAAAACTTGAACCTTATCCATTAGTCTAAAAATGGGGAATGAAGAGTCACATTGGTGACAAAGATACACTTTGATTGTGACTTTGTTGAAAAATCTTTGATGATCGTCGTCAAGAATAAATATTAAGCAACATAGACTGGTTTTTAAAAGTTAAAGCGGACAGATATCACGTTTCTGGCCATGCCTATCTCATGATCAGGCGATATTGTAGTTAAAATTTGATACCTCCACCCTCAATAGTGTGTCAACTAGAACCGATAGAAGATATATTGTTTTGTTATAACATACTCGTATTCTGAAATGTTAAAAAAGGAATAACGCACGGTTATCAAGTATCTTTTAAAATAAGAGGACAGCTCGGCAAAAATTAAACGACAATTAAATATTGACATCGTTAAATTTCTATCCGGCTTTTCATTCATTTAAAAAAAACTTGATAACCAAGAGATATTATTTTTTTAATATTTAAGAATATACTGTAATAACACGTTTCCTTTCGGTTCTATTTGACTTATTATTAAATGTATCATAGAATTATCCAATATTGACTGCCAACTCATCTGACCACGTGGTGGACGTGGCTTGTGTGGTATATGTTCATAAACAATCTAACTTATCCTAAGTAGTAGACTGGGAACATTTTGGACCTTAGTAGTAGACTGGTTATTCCACTTTCAAAATAGACCAGATCCTCTGAATTCGCCAACTCCTTCAGCTAGTTGGAAACATCGACCAATCTACAAGGAATATCTTCATTACATGTTGTTTTGCTAGTTGAAATAATAAAAAAATACTTCAATTACAAGTAGACAATACGAAATTCTTATGATTAGAACTATTGTTAACGAGTTGTTTAGTCATCTGAAAGAATCAAGTTGGTAAAATTCAGTTGAAAAATGTATTTGTAACAAATTAATGTTGCCCATTTCCTTTGGAAATTTAGCGGAATTCGTCAGCATTGGACCGTGAAGCCCTTGTGGGCTGACGCAAGGGGAAGGCCGGATTCAGATTTTAGATCGAGCAAAAATGTGGAAGATTCCTCTCTTGAAATTCAATTTTATATTTGAAATTAGCTTGATATAATTTAGATTTAAACTCATATTGTAATAAAGCAGCTAAGGAAATTATGTCAATATTTAATATGTACAAGGTAATGGTTTAAAGATATTTTTTAACTATATTTTTAAAAAATTCTTCTACATTTTTAGATTTCTATTATTAGCATGGCACTTTTCAATATTTGCGAATTGTTGATATGCATACATTAAAGGGTGAGACCGAGAGAAAACATTATCTTCGGTCCCATAAATCGAGCCTTCGAGTTTAGGAACACTGAAGTAGACACGGAACTCGCGGTTCGCCATTGCTCGTTTAAGCAATACTACTCAGCGAGTATAGTTATTAGACAAACTGTTTTAACCAGACTGAGGCTATTATTTTTCTTTTTTATTTCGGATACAATTGGGAATCGAACGTGAAACCCTGGGAGGAAGTAAAACATATTACCTAATAGACTACGGAGGTTGTTAGACATAAGTCAGATTGATGCTTATCAAACAAATTTATTAAATTTAAAAAAAAAACGAACAAATTAAGTAAAAAAATGAAAACAAACTCAAATTTTCATATTTGTGTAACACTTTCGTCATATAAAGTACAAGTTATTAAATTGACTCCCTGTGGCAATATTTTTTAACCGACCAGAAGGTGATAAAATAGCCTTTAGAGAAAATGAGACGAGATCCCTATTTAAGAAATCTGAGCACCATTGGGAATCAAACCCGAGCCATCGGTCCGGAAGATTATAATGTTGTCTTTTTCAAAATAAGAATATATTCCACAGAATTTTTTATGAAATGATTTTCTATCATGACCAAATTATATCTTCAATTAATTTATCGACTGGTTTTTAATCCTAGTGGTTTCCTCTTCCAACTTCCTTTAAAGCTGTATCTTGTAAACCTATAAGAGAATATAAAAAAACAGACACATGACCTACGTGGCCTAGTTGGTAAGGCACCTGTATTCCAGCCTGAGGGCTGTAGATTCGATGCCCACTGGTACGTGATTTTTAAAAAGGTGCCAATTTTGTTATCACTTAAGGTGTATTTAAAATCTTTCTTAGTTGTTGCTTTAGCTCTTCCTCTGACTCGAACTTCTTACTGACATGTGTATTATATTGTATTATTTTACACATTTGTTGTAGATAATTGATAGGTTATCAATTATCTACAACAAATGTGTAAAATTTGATGAAAAAGTAGATGGTTTGATAAAAAAAGAATGAAAATTTCCATTTTCATCAAATAATATTTATTTAATCATTAATATTAATATTATCCCCTTCTAAGTAGTCTCCATAAATTGAAATACACTTTTGCCAACGTTTTTTCCAATCCGCAAAACATTCGTAAAATACACTTTTTTGGGATAGATCACTCACCAATGTTTCTTTTAACTCTTCTATGGTCGCAAAACGTTGACCTTTCAATGTTTTTTTTCATGTTCAGGAACAGGAAAAAAGTCACTGGGGGGCATATCTGGTAAATACGGTGGCTATGGCACCAAAATGGTTTTGGTTTCGTCAACAATTCGCAAATCAGTGGTGAAGTGTGAACTGGTATTGTGCTGCAAAATCCAGGAGAATTTTGCCAATAATTCTGATCGTTTTCTTCGGATTGGCTCACGTAAAAGACTTAAAACCTCAAAAAAATATTGTACAGTCATTCTTTAAATGAAAAAGTCGCAAACGTGCCAAAATGCGTTGTAAAATTTGATTGTCAAACACAAACTGCCCATTCAATAAAGCTGAAAAATTGAAATGTACATCACAGACAGTGACGCCAATGCAATAAAAAAATATAGTTCCAATAAAAAACAAACAGCCTGCGTAACTAAAAAATTGTCGTTACTTTTTTAATCAATCCTCGTACAGTACAACCTGGTGTATTTATTGTAATATTTTTCAAATAACCAATTTTTCTTACATTTTTTTCAAATAAACAAAAATACTTTAAAGAGGCTTTAAGAAAAAACTAGACTGGAAGCTTACCCACAACTCTCTGGCTAAAAGTTAAGTGTCTTACTAACTAGGCAATGGAGGTCGTTCATTCTATGTACAGCAATAATAAATCATTATTAACACTAGGTTTATAAGGTTTTATTACTACCGAGATTAGTATTATTAGATAAGACGATCCCAAGAAAACTTACATTTGTGACAATATTTGAGGGGTTAAAAAACTCTGTAGTAAATCATAAATTTGATTTCCCGTGCATAAAATCGTTTGTTATAATTTTACACACTTATTTACGTAAACAACTTGGTTATATGAATGTCATCCCTCCAAATACAAACTATTTGTCAAACCCAGTCTGGGGATGAATTTATACAGGGTGAACAGGGTCATTGGTATTAAATTTGCAATACATTTAATAATCTTAATTCCTAAATACTCGTATAATAAAACTGAAACAATTTCCATGATTTACCAAAGATTTTGATAACCGGTACCAGCAGTTTCCATGATTAATGAAGCTTTTCCGGAGGTTGCGGGTTCGATCCCCGCTGGAACCCAGATTTTTTTAAAAGGGATTCCAGTGTGGTTTTCACTTAGGTCCCATTAAAACATCTTTGGTTAGAGGAGATTGCGACATGGCAATAAACTCACCAGGCTAAATAAAAAAATAGAAAAAACTCCATAGAGGGATACTTACCTAGAAATTAATTTGGCATTATTATTAAGAGGACATTAGAATAAAATGCGGATCGATAAAAGATGTAGTATTAAAGTGCTGTCTTGATTGATAAGTTGGGTCATTGCGTCAAATAGGGGTAGAAAGTTTTTTTTAATTATCATATAAAGCCTACAGTGTTCTACGTATTTCGTGTGTCGCTCTACTTCTGGGTAAAACTCCTAAAAAAAACAAATATAAACTAATTATTTTATAATTCCTGTTATTTCGTTACTAATACTTTTATAATTACTGATATAACATGTTTTTTTTATTTATTTTGTAAAATATGTGTAACGTAAAAACAAACACAATATCTTGTAGAGCAGAAAATTTTCTTTCGAATAACGTATAACCTTTACCATTTTGTTTTACTTTTGGTGCTCATTTTTAAATTGAAAAAAAAAAAAAAACTGACACAACTTATGTTAACACCTAATATAAAATATGTTCATTACACGAATTATGGAAACCTGAATGCCCAAATTACTGAAGATAAAATAAAAAGAGTTTAATGTTGATAAACCTCTTTAGTGTTGGCCCTTGGAGCTTCGAATGGAAAAGATCTGAGGATTTAGAAAAAAAAAAACGTTTCTTTGCACATTCGAGGGGCTTTGGGGTGTTTTTTATATTAACTATAATATCACCAAAAATAGGAAACATATACTATTAAAATTGATATCATCTAAATATAATTAATCTTATTATATCATTATGACTAAGATTTTTTCTTTTATCAATAAAAGTAGTCTGATAAAGATACTTAATAAATACCGACTAGAAATGCATAAAATTTCATCAATGCTGAATTCAGAAAGTCGTCAAACGCCATTTCCCAGAGGCTTTTGTTGTTGACCATGAAGGGACACTGTGAGAAAAAAAAATTAAACCTTTGGAGTAAAATTTAGTTTTTTAATATTTAAAAAACAAATTATTAGGAAATATATTTGTAATACTCTTACATCAAACCTTACACTCACCATAAAATATTTCGAAACACACAATCGATTTCGTTGAAGATTAATTGAAGATATTTACAATTGAACTTTTATATACCACCGATTCCAATATTCTCCGTAACCCTGTGAGCGTATTCTAAGAACCTTCCCTCTAGTTCACCGTGACTTGCTTTATATTCGGAGACGAAACTACGACATGCTTCGTTTAACACCACCCTCTGAACTCGCGAGCCTCTGATTCATGGCTCTGGTTGGAATCCTATACTGCCGAAGCTATAAAAACCTATAAAATATACTGGTAAATTTGTAATTTATCAAAAATTTCCGGTCCACCCAGACGTAGGAGGGAGAATTTCGGATATGCATGTTATTGTGGGTTGATGTTTGTCTTAGAAAACTAAATAAGCCGTGAATGAAGGGTGTGGGTATAAATAATGGTAACTTACTTGCCAAAATATAAATAAAAAAAAATGATCACAAGTTTTTTCTTGTTTATCGCACCTTATTCATTACTGGATATTGGTAAACATGTTTGTTACTTTGATATTGTTGACAACTACTCAGAACAGTAGGTTGTCTCAGTAAGCTGTCTCAAAATTGTCAGCTATGGCGTACTTCTCCTTCCTGGAAAAAAAAACATGAAATTTATAAAAAAACTTTGATTTATTATTTTTATTGTAATCACAGTTTTAATTTACTTCTCTGTTTACATAATAATAACCTCATGTTTTCATTTGTCCATTAACCGTTTTACTGCTGAGCCTTTTTTCACATATTATGCGAAAATTGCGGAAGAATTTTAGAGAAAAAATAATCTTTCAATAAGTGTGCACAAAATTGTGTACATTTTCATCAAATATAGAGGGATTTTCGTAATTCTTTCGGTTGTGTGTAGGGAACATATCAAACTACTCAAATAAAATATAATTTTAACTATAACTGTATTTATTTATCTTTTAAAAATAAAAAAACAAAGAAGAATATAAAAAAAATTATATGCAAAAATGTTTTCCCACACAAACTCCATGTACTCCCTTCTTAATTACACCGCGCACAAATTAGTAAAGATCGTGTTATTCCTTTACTATATTACTGCAAACGTTACAGCGTCGAAGCTTCGTCCAAACATTTTCACGCGAAGTTCTAGGGAAATAAACAATTTTTACTGATAAAAATATACAAAAATTAATGTTATTTTCACCGCGATATACTTTTTAAAAGTTTATTTATGATTATTATTGACGAATTAAAAATGATTTGCGCGCGCGCACCGCGACACGTCTACACAGGTCGATATCTAAAATCAAACTGAGCAATAGTCGATATCCCGACGGTACGCAGTTTTCGCGCAGTAATTATTATTTTTCGATCCCAGAGATACTTATATAAATTGATATTGTGTGTTTTTTACACTAAAATAAAAAGAAAGAAACGTTTTTTTAATAAAATATATTTAATGCACCTCAATTAAAATATATGAGAATTACATTCTCAGAATTTGAATCAAATAATATTTTTAAAATTTTCTGAAAACATAACTTTCTGAAAGCTTACCTGTGTTATGTTTTCTAGAACAGACAACAATAAATTATCATCATATATATTTTTTTCTGAAATTTTGTACATATAATTTCTTGCTCATTATTACTTTTGCAATATTTTTTATAAAATTAAGAAAACTTCGAGGAAAATAGGTCAGGTTTAGATTAAATTAATCAAGATTTAAAATTACCAATAAAACGGTATATTCAAACAATTAAACAATAAAGGTTCTAGTTTATTTATATTTTCTTTAAAAAAACCTGCAAAAACGTAGGCAGAATAAAAATCGCTGCTAAATCTTCGTCTCATTTTTTTTCTGAACCATAAATGGAGGAAAAAGAAGATCACAATATGTAAGACATAGGATCCCTGAGGAATATTTAGGAAGCGTTCAAGTGATTAATACGGTCCGAGATATTAAAAGAGATATCGATTCATTTAATATTAAAAAATAGTACTGGTTCTCAAGGTGTTAGTATGAAAAAAAGAGAATATAGAATTTTTAATTTAAATTTATCAGTAGAACAGAAACATATTCAAGTTTATTTTATCCAGTCAACGCCGCTGCAAATAAACGGATATTTTCTTAGATCGTGTTATTGTTTAACGAGGCAGTTCCCAAACTTTTTCACTAGCGGACCCTTTAGCATCTCGCAAAATTGCAACGGACAGCCAATGCATACAGGTATTAATGGAAATGCAATTAATATAAATTTAATATGACAATTTTTTATTTGATGATTGAGTTTAAAAAATAGAACAAATAGAATAATACATACTTGGGATATTATGTTATATTGTACTCGTATATTATCAAAAACTTTCACCTACTAACCAGTACCCTAAACTCGCTAGCCGCCCCCTCCGCATGCTGATGCTTGTTAATTTGTAAGTACATACCAACAGCCACTTGAAAGGATTGCTAAGTTTTAAAGCGCAGACTACCAGTAGATAATTTATTTATTAGAGGTTGTTGCATGCGTGAAGAATAAAATTTCGAGTATTCTTCTTCCTAGTGTCATGTCAGGTCCCCTCAACGTTGACTATCACTTGAGAGTAGACATCTTTGTCCCCGGCAGCCCGAAAAAGATCCCCAATGCTCCTTATACTAGTTCACTCACGTATATTGCGGAGCCAGGAGATTTGTCTCCTGCCAACACCTCTTCGACCCTCTATTTTGCCTTGGATGATCAGGTGCAGTAATTTGTATTTTTCTCCTCTTAGTATATGCCCCAAATAGCACACCTTTCGGATTTTAATATTAGTCAGCAACTCTCTATCAACTTTGGCTCTTTGAAGAACCCTTGTGTTGCTGACCATATCCGTCGGGTATCCGTAGCATTCTCCGGTGTACCCATATTTCGAACGCTTCCAGTCAGTTTATACTACCAACTTTGAGGGTCCATGATTCCACTCCATGTAATAACACTGACCAAACGTAGCATTTGACTAACCGTTGTCGAAATTTCAAGTTTAGATTATCATCGCAGAATACGCTTCTCGTTTTATTAAAAGCCGCTCGAGATGTTTAAATTCTACACTTGACTTCGTTTTCTGGGTCGAGGTCTTCCACTAGGATACT
Organism: Odontocerum albicorne; assembly: GCA_949825065.1. NCBI lineage: Eukaryota > Metazoa > Arthropoda > Insecta > Trichoptera > Odontoceridae > Odontocerum > Odontocerum albicorne. The sequence continues at coordinate 16,377,570 of OX463852.1, read as the reverse complement.
TCCGAGGTATTTAATTTTTTTCACTCTCTACGAGTATATCAGCACTGTTCAATGTAAGTCGTGCTCCTGCGTGATCCTGCCGGCCAAACACCATGAATTTATTTTCGAGTAAAATTATAGTAATTTTTGGAAGCGTTCGCAAGCCCTTGTTTGGGGACTGCTGGCTTAAGGGAATAAAAATACATTATTTGACAACATTTTCAGGTTTAGTTTATATATTTTTGTATCCCTATTTGATCAAATAGTTTGTAAGAATTGTTTCGTTATGTTCAGTTCAAAATGAATGACCTAATAAAATTCCTCATAGTTTATACGAGTACACATTCACAGATTAAGATTATTGATTATTTCCACGACATGTTTGAAACTTGGCCTAATTAACGCTTACCTTAGACCTTTTGAAACTGTCAGTTTTATTACAAAATAATCTACATTACAATAAACACCTTTCTTAGAATGCAACTCGATTTTATTTTCTTCCTCCCTCTTTAAAATATTGTTTTAATTTAATCCTCTTGTAATGTTATTCCCTTCAATATTTTTTTGCGTCTCTATTACATTGATTATCATTACATCTCTATTATTACATCTCTATTACAACCTTAAGCAATTGTTCGAGTCTTCCTTTTTCTAACACATCTGGCAAACTGATATAAATTTTTATTTATGATTTATTTCTTAAATAATCGTTTTTTTTACTATTTTAAAAATTTTGTATTTGTCTTTTCATATTATTTTTTTGCAAAAGTAAAAACTTTAAAAAATGTTATATTCTCTTTCTAATTTATACATAGAACGTTCTGTCTATCAGTAAAATCTGGCGGGCTTATTGCCTTGTAACAAAACTCCAGCCAATCAGTAAGAACTAAATGAAAGTTTAAGTAAAAACCAGACTAGAATCTATGCCACTATTGTGGAGACGGACAGAACTGATCTTTACTTTATTATATCGTGACATAGATCTCATATTTCTGTCACGTCTATAAATGATTCCTTATACGTGTCCGAATCGTCTCAACGCTCCTTTTCCATCTTAAGCACTGCATCTTCTTTTAATCCGCATAATTTTCTAATATCATCATTCTATCTTCTGTCATACATAGTTTATTTACACATTCTACACAGCGCTCTTATTTATATCGCATAAACTTTACTTTCAGCACTTGATTGCTTCGTTCGAGTTTCATTTGCATATATCACACTAATGTTGGGACCAAGATCCCATTATGAGCTACAAACTTTGCTTTTCATATTTTTTTGATTTGTTAAGGAACGGGTTTGTTTCGTAATTATTTTCGATTTATTGCTGGTTTATTTTCTGACCTTATTTTGCATAAATTTATGCTGTATTTACTCTTAGCTATGAAATGATAGTAAATAATTATTTTTAAGTTTATCTAACTACGAGTATTTGTACTAAACCAGAGAGGCGGTGCCTCTCAAAAACTGCTTCGATGTTTTATTAAGAAAATTTATTAATAATTATCCTTTGTCTTTATTTGGTTTCAATACTATTGATAAGTATTCAATATTGACCAGAGACAAATTTGTCTGTATAAGTTGCCTGGTGGATAGGGAACGTTTTTATTCATTATTGACATGATGGTTTTAATCTTAATTTCAGACTTCATTTCATTTGAAATTTTTATGTGACATCAATGATGTGTTTTTTATGAACTCAAGAACAAACACTTTTTAGGTGATATTTTATTAAGAAAACATTCTACCTTGGCACAGATTTTTCGCATCTGCCATGTCCGTACACCTTATCACGCATACTATCCTATAATACTTTTCTATATTATCTTTTTCACGAATTAATTAATTTGTTCGTACCATGTTTTCTACGTTTTCCCGGAATTATTGTTTTCTTTGTACTACTCATATAAATTGTTTTTGTAAATGTTTCTAAAATGAATTGATTAAGAGGAAGATGAATTGATTACGAAGGAGAAAGTAGAGTGAAAAAGTTGGAGAAATTTTAACTGAGTTTAAATAAGAAGTATAATAAACAGGATAGCACATATGACGATATGTATGAATGTGAACGAGGTGAGAGCTGTGCATGGATATAAAGACATGGGCATCTATCTTCTCTGCCTACTCTAAAAAGGACATGGTGTATGTAGGATGTATGTGTAAAATATATGTTTTAGTGATATATGGCTCAGTTGTCGACGACTGGTCTCAAGGGAATGTTTTTTGTTTGAAATCCGATCTTCACTGAATAAACCTCAAAATGTAAAAAGCTGTGGATATATTCTCTGGCACCTGATACCCTGGTGTGTGTTTCAACAAGTTGAGGTGAAAACATGTCTGGTTAAATTAGATTCACACAGAAAAAGAAGACTAAAACATTCTTGTATTCGCTTTGAAAACATTATAAAGGGTATTCTTATTTCGATTTCTCCGTAATGTGCTTTAGTTGAACCTTCAGCTACTTTCTATAGGCTTATATGAAACAATGTTTATCAAAAAGGAATTAAACCATGATAAACTCAGTTATATACGACTTGATATTTTTGAACATTTATGAATGACACACCACCTCCGTGGTCTAATAGGTAAAACATCTTCCTTCTTCCGGAGGTTACATGTTCGATTTTCGTTGGTTTTCCATTTTTTTAATAAGAGCATCAATTTTATTTCTTTCTTTAAGCCTCTTTAACTCAAAAAATGGATTCGTTGAATGGGATTTTTTGCAATAATACATCTGTTAATTAGAAAAAAAGGTAACTGTTGGGATGGGGGTAAGTCTGAATAAAAAATATATAAGCACAGTATAGTATTAGCCCAATCCCCTTTTGGGACTGGAAAAGTGAATAGATCTCAACGCCTTTATATTTTATCACATTTAGCTGCATACAGTATAACCTGGAGAGGTTATTGTAAAGAGAAAATCTCTTTCAAACCACCAGAAATATTTTATAGAGGCCTTATGTAAAAACAAAACTTAATTTAACGGAACCGAAAAAGCAATTCCCAGATTGAAAAAAAAAGACATAATCAATTATGAAAGAAAGTAACCTATCTACTCTCGTATACATCTTTCCCTTCTTCCACATCCATAAATCTAATCATATATGTTCTTATATTTCTCATACTGCTGACCTTTTTCTCAGTTCAAGTCCTTTAACTATTTAATTTCATTATTTTCTGACCTTCCTCGCTCTTCGTTCTTACAAGGCAAAAAACAGTTGATAAGTCTTTCGCAACATATATTTATATTTGATTGTGATCAAATCATCTGAAGATTCTCTCTAATAAATAATCATATGTTATCTAATAATTCTTACTCATACATGATAACACGAGATATACTTTGTAAAGCATGTCTTTACAAACCTCTTTTTCTTCTTATTGTTTATCAATGTCTTTGTAAAATTCATGTTTGTTTTTGTTATTTTTATGCTGCATATTTTTTTTCTCTATATCGATAAAATGGATATAAAACTTAAATATAGAAAATAATATATATGGCTAACAGTTTCGAGCGAAAATAAGTTGTGTTAAACCTCTGATTTTCTCAAAAGTTCTGCGTGCCTCAGAAACTTGAACAATAACGTTCTAGAGTAGACTTTTTCTAGATGTTGCGCTGAAAACGATTATTGACTGTTTCATAGACGAAACGGCAAACAAAGGCTTCTATTTTGGAAGAGCTTACTACTTCAGAGAGGCTTTGAGAATTGTGCACTCGTTATATTTCGCGTAAGGAGGGTATGATGAGGAGACTCATAATTATTGACATGTGTAGGGTTGCTGGAGCAAACGTAAAACATCTTTGAGGATCGAAGCGATCAGATGAAGAGTGTAATAGTATGCTTAAAGCGATTAGGTGAAGAGTGTATTTACCACAGGTGCAGGTATGCTGAGAGGACTGAATAAGAATGTGCGAAAACTAGAACAGTATTAGTGTGGGTCACGTTCTCAGCATTGAGGTCACGACGCAAAAGAATATACAAAATAACTGCAAAGTAATTTAAAAAAACGAAATAAAATTATCGTTCGTCTTTAAAATAAAATTTTGAGTATATCATTTTAAAATTAAAACAAAAGAGTGTTTACACGTGTCGCATTGTATTCAGCTTCTTTCTCATGCTGGCTCTACGGTTAGCTTACCCCATCCCATAATTATCACACCTTCGTCTCCACTTCTTTATGTACCATTCATCCATCCCCATTGTCCTCAAGCAACTTCTCCCTTTTCAAAGCCTTTAATACCTTTGTTTTTGTTCCATTACAAATAAATGTTTGCAAAGGTGCCATGTCAAACAGGAGACGACTGTTTGGCCATTTGTTTTTTTATTTTTTTATATGTCTCCGGAAACATGTGTTTGAAAATAAAGGATATACTCTTGGATATAACGCTCTGATGAACATCATAAAGAGAATATGAATATGGGAGAATACCGCTTGGCTCCGTGTCGATCTCAGTGGTCTAGTTGGTAAAACTCTTGATTTCAATCCAATATAACGTGTATTATTCCTGATTTTTCTTTCCTCTTCCCCATCCCTTCCTTTTTTCATTAATTTTTATATCACTTTTATTTTTGCTTTGTATATTGTTCATGAATTTTGTCCAGGTGAATCATTATTTGAACATGTTTTGCGACCATGTAACTTGTTTTATTTATTATTGTCTGGTTAATTTGAAGAGATTGCCACCTGACAATAAGTTTACCAGATTATTTTTTACAATATGTTAAATTAATAAATAAAATAAGACACCTGCTATCCAACACGGGCACGGTTCTTATAGGTGCCCAATTATATAAAAAAAGTTTCCAGTTTAGTTTTTGCTTAAGGTTTTTTAAACATACTATCGGTTGGTTGGTTGGTGGTTGAAAAATATTGCCACATGTCAATAAAACTGCCAGATTTTACTGTATACAATCAAAGTGTGATTGTGTGTAATATTGGCTATCTGAGTTATAACCGTTTGATAAAGGGAGATCGAGCAAATAGACCGGGCAATCTTGATCGTTCGTATGTTAGAATAGTTACTCTATAGTGGAATCAATTTCCTTAAATAAGTTCTAAGGAATGTTATACAATAACTTAAGTATCATTTTTGGGCCGTAGAAAACTGTATTTGAGAACTAAGAAATAGTTTGTATTCTTGCTTAGCAAAGTTGGTAAGACGGCTGTCTTTTAAACCTGGGGTGTCGAGCTCGATTCACGTTGTAACACACATTAAAGGCTTCCAATCTGATTTTCACTTAAGGACTTTTTAATATTTTTTGTTTAGTTGGAAGTTATTGATTTATGATAAAAAAACGAAAGTATAAAACAATACAAATGACTTTTGTAGCTTAATTTTAAGCATGTTACAGAGTAGTCACTTTTAGACCTTTTTATCTGTATGCAGTATTAACCATTTTACAACCACTAGATTTGTGTAGATCATAAAACCTAAGAGAATAATTAATAACTTTTCTACCTAATCTCACTTTTTTCTCTTTTTCACCGTCACACATTGTATTGTATTACACTTTCGTTGCATATAGTGTAACTTGGCGGGCGTATTGCCATGTGTCAATTTTTTTCAACTAACTACAAATATGTAAAATATGTACTAAGTAAAAACGAGACTAGAATCCTTTCTTAAAAATCTAGTTTTCATCTTATATCCTATCCTCATTATATCCTCAGTGAGATACAGGCAAAAGCCTAGTTTACTGGGGATATGACCAATGAAAGGCAACAAACCCAGATCCATTAAAAGAATGTATGTCCGAATTAAATTACCTATTGTTTTTTCGTAAATTATGTATATTTCTTGTCATGTGTAATAATAAAATAAAAATAAAATTAAAAATTCTACAATTGAATTGACTACTCTCGAGCGGGAAGTCAGGCATCTTACGAACTAGGTTACGGAGCATACCATACCAACTGGACCACGGAGGAGAGCATCAGTGTGAGAAGCACAAGTATTAGAATAATGTGCATCATCATGTAAAATGTTTCTATATTTGTGCTTCTCACTTTACATTTTATATGTAAAATGAGAAGTCCACTTGATACAATAACGTTTTCCTTCGTCTACGTCTTCCACGCTTCCATTTGACTTCATTCTCCCAACATGTGCAAACTGTTGATTCTCCTTTCGTCATCTTACTTACAACAACCACTTAATCCATTTAACATATGATTTCTTAATTCCTTCTTTCATTCATCTGGTGCCTTCTTCATACATTAATACTCTAGATTTTTTCTTGAATATGTACAGCATGAATCTTAACATAATCCTTCTTTTGTCGGCCTTTAAGGCTCGTTCTCACGGTTCAAGTTTAGTTGACCGATTAAAATTGATCAACAAAAGTTGAATACGACTTAAATCAGTTTTTGTTCACATGTTTCAATAGAAACCGATTCAAGGCCCGTTCTTACGGTTCAAGTTTAGTTGACCGATTAAAGTTGATCAACAAAAGTTGAATGAAATCTGTAGTGAGAACCTTTGTTTCAATAGAGTTGATCAACTTTCTAGTTGATCAAGAAAAGATTGACCCAGTCAAACTTTATCGTTCAAGTTATGAGTCATCCACAATTTGCTTTCAAGTTGAAACCTGTCTTGAAACGTGTGAATATGTGAATTCAAGTTGATTGTCAATTTTGCTTTCAACTCGATAAATATAAAAATAAAGATGCAAGAGAAAATGCTTTCGACGCCATTTTTAACTGAATTAAATTGAAACTGTTTATTGGATCAGTTTCTATTGAAACGTGTGAACAAAAACTGATTCAAGTCGTATTCAACTTTTGTTGATCTACTTTAATCGGTAAACTAAACTTGAACCATGAAAACGGGCATATATTCAACTTTTGTTGATCAACTATAATCGGCCAATTAAACTTGAACCGTAACAACGCGCCTTCACTACAGATTTTATTCAACTTTTGTTGATCAAATTTAATCAGTCAACTAAACTTGAACCGTTAGAACGCGCCTTAAGCTTCATTTCCATACGTCAATGTGACTCCAATACACTATTATACATTATCATTTTTTATTACATAAAACTTCCTTTTATACTGAGATTCCGTTTGCTTTAGAGTTATCAGATTTGTTATCAAAAGGAATCCACGTAGATTGTACCATCTATCAACCATGGTCCAATATTAAATGAAAAAAGGAGTGTTTATTTTCTTTAACTGATATTAAAAAAATATTTTATATACACAATTCCCTTTATGCATGCATTGATGTTTTCATTTCGCATTATTTAATACATTGAAACTCCACAAATTTTCGTACGGATTCAAAAAGTATTATTATAAAGAATAAAATATTGTATAATACTAGGTATATACTTATATTTTTGATCAACGAATATTAGGTTTAAATATATATTTTTGATTGAAATAAATAATTTATTTAAATTGGACCGAAAAGGGACTTTCAATGAAATATTTTTAACAAGATGTATTAAATTTCTTTTAAGGAAAATTTTCAAATGTGATTAAATATGACTTAAAATTGGATTGTAAAAAATTGTTTGTTTTTTTGTTTTCCCCATTTTACCAGGGTATCCCTGACATATTGTTTTCCCATATAAAGGTGCCTTATAAAGCTATTAAAACATAACCAGACTTTTGTTTTGGAAGCCCCACCGCATAATGGGTATGTCTGGCTTACGAATTCCACATAAAAATACGAACGGCCATAGGTACAAACCATATTTATGCGGTGAAATTGGCTCTTTTTTCGTGATTTGTAAATTTTGGTGGATTAAATTCAGTGTTCAAATTATTCTTTAGTATTAATCTCACATCAGACAACTAAAACCAAACAATTGATACTATTAATATACCTTAGTCTAATATTTACATAAATAATGTTTAAATGGCTATATTTTAATTAGAACATAAAATACAATGCCCCGTGATTGATTAGATAGCTGTGTGTATATTGGTTTAAATGATGCAAGCTGTTATACTTAAGCAAGCACAGAGTCTTGAAAAATAAAACCCAAAGTTCCATGACGATCGACAAGTTCAATATGCCTTTCGTTTGACATATTTATATTGCACTTTTCTAGTATAACCTATAAAAATGTTTTATAAGAATCCAAAAATACTTCAATTCAGATGTAACATGGTGCTAGAGTAAAACCAGTTCGTTAGTGAAGTCACCAGGTACTTGCTATCCGGTATTTGACAAGATTTTTTTTAAAGTTTTGATTTAAAATATACAATAATGGGGAGATCTCGATACAGAAGGCTGGTGATGAAACAAGATTTAAAATATACAATAATGGGGGGATCTCAATACAGAAGGCTGGTGATGAAACAAGATCTCAATACAGAAGGCTGGTGATGAAACAAGATCTCAATACAGAAGGCTGGTGATGAAACAAGATCTCAATACAGAAGGCTGGTGATGAAACAAGATCTCAATACAGAAGGCTGTTGATGAAACAAGATCTCAATACAGAAGGCTGGTGATGAAACAAGATCTCAATACAGAAGACTGGTGATAAAACAAGATCTCAATACAGAAGGCTGGTGATGAAACAAGATCTCAATACAGAAGACTGGTGATGAAACAAGATCTCAATACAGAAGGCTGGTGATGAAACAAGATCTCAATACAGAAGGCTGGTGATGAAACAAGATCTCAATACAGAAGGTTGGTGATCAAACAAGATCTCAATACAGAAGGCTGGTGATGAAACAAGATCTCAATACAGAAGGCTGGTGATGAAACAAGTTTTTAACGTGTTTGATTAGTGGTTACTTAAAAAAAAAAAAATGTCAGTGTGCTCCAATGGTCTCATTTGGGCATGCAGTTTGGTCTAGTACAGCTGTGTGCACGGTGAGTTTGCTGGTTAGCAATGGCTCACTCACTTAAATAAATGAAAAAAAAGAAAGAAATATAATTCAACGCCACAGCTTCGCTTTCCAACTGAATTGATTGTTAAAGCGAGGTGTTTTTTAGCAAAGCAATTGGGTGTCTGTCCTTGTATCAAGTAACTAAGGTGAGAAAACAATATAATTTTATCTTTCTGTATGAATTTTTGCCATTTTTCTTTCAAAATCGGTAGAAAAGATAGCGTTAGCGTTCTTTTTGATCGGGCGATGAGACTGCTTTGCTTATTAATATACCACAGCTTTATTAAAACATCTTCATTTGCAGTCCACTCGGTACGATTGTGGAACGAACTTCAAAGAGTTATCAGGTGTGCGCTATTCTTATTCACACTCAAGAGAAAATTAAAAAAATACAACATTATTTTGAAATCCATTTCCATTCCTCAACGTTGAATGAATTTATTTTTTCTAGTCCTAAATATTTTTTCCTCCGATCGTCTTACTTCGGTGTGCCATCGGATTCAGTACAGTGGTGAGGCTAGTGAGTTTATTGGTGGGCATCGGCTCACTTGCTTAAAAATAAGAAAGAAACAAAACTCCACCGTACAGCTTCGCTTTGCGACTAAATTAACATTGGAATGGCGAGAGGATTATTGACTACGAGGCTCAGCAACGACAATGACGACGACAGTCAAGGTACATTGCCAGATAAACCTAGTTGAACCTAGAAAGTGCCGAAGTGGCGACCAAAGATATGGAAAAAGAAGTGACGGAATCCTACTAGCAAGATAGTCGGTTGATACTCGCATCAGATAAGTGACTTGGAACAAATGGTAGCTATGTGTACATGATTTATTTTTTATTTGATTTTAATTGTCAAATTAATGATAGTAACGAGAAGAAGAAGAGAGAGAATACCTATATCGTACACTGGAGTCAACAGGGCTAATAATGAGTGATCATATTTTATGTGTTAAATTATAGTAACGAGAAGAAGAGGAGAGAGAATACCTACGAGTATATCGTACACCGGAGTCAACAGAGCTAATAATGAGCGATCATATTTTATGTGTTAAAAAAATGTAAATAAAATTAATTGATATTTTTGCAATATAAATAATTGTCTGTAATATATTGGAGGCCTCAATTCACTATCTGGAACCATTTTGTAACAGTCGAAATGGCCATTAAAGGCACATTAATCATTGTTAAGAGCTGCCAATCTTAATTAGTCACTTGTCTGCTCGAACTGAGCCGAGAGTGGAGAGTGGAGAGTGCCGAGTGTTGAGCCAAAACCTCTCTTTAGATGCTAATTTAGACTCCATTTTAAATATCTGTTAGGGTGGAAATAATACTTGAATAAAAAAAATTATCAACTGAGATGATATATCAAATAATGAGCGATATACATATGTTTGTACGAGTATTAACTAGAAAGTGGTAAAAACAAAAATAAGGCATAAACGTATTTCTTTTTATACTACGTTGAATTTAATATTTTACAAACTGGAAAGAATAAAAAGGACCATACTTTTTTTTAAACTGCCAGACAGTGAATGACAAGTATTTGTTTTACCTATGAAGGATTTAGCTAGACAGAATTTTAATAGTTTCAGATTTAATGTGAAATATATTTCATCCGTCATTTTATTTTAGACTTGAAAGAGAAAAATAATAATAATGTCAAGTAAGTGTTAAAATCTTATAAAATGAGTATTTTTTTTAGTAGAAACTGCACCCTATAAAAAAGCGCATCTTTCAATCTGATGAGTTTAATTTAATTTAATTTTTCTTTTTTTAAGTGGAATTAGCTAGACATTGTTGAGTGTCAAAAAATGTATATATTAGATGTGTGAAAAAGTATTTATACAAAAAAATCAGACATTAAGTGTATGGTTTAAAAGTATTTATTTCCTGTTATGGTATGGACTTGCGCTACTTTCAAGCAGATATTGTTTTGTGGCTTTCCCAGTTCTCCACTCTCTTTTTTACATTATTCATGCAGTGAGACTCTGGAACTAGTTACCAACTAATGTTAGATTTGTTTCTTCATAGGAATGTTTCAGAAAGCGATTAAAAAACTCTTAGTTTCAAGTCAGTAATGGTACGTATCTCCTTTCTGATTTTCTTTTTTATTTACACCATTTTTCCTTTCTTCCATCTATTATTTCGTGAAGGTTTCGTTTCATTTTAGTGTAGGGGTTTGATAGGAAAAAAACGTACATCTCCTACCAGATCCTGTTTTATTCAACATTTTCTCAATATATATTTATTTTAAGATTGAAAATTGAAGAAACAGTTTGAATATGTTTATACTGTGTGTTTAATTTCGTAAAGGTTTCGTTCCTTTTAGTATAGGGTTTTGATAAGAAGAAGGAGGCGTACATCTCTCATCAGGTCTTGTATTATTCGACATTTTCTCAATTCAAGGCTTTGGTATTGGTCTCATCAAAATCTCCCTCGAGATGCCTTCCGTGACCTAGTCGATGAGACAGCTGTCTTTCAGCCTGGAAGTATCGGTTTCGTTTATCGCTGTTATTGGATTTTTAAAAAGGGGTTCCAGTCTAGTTTTTACTTAAGGTAACATTAAAAACATTTTTGATTGATTGGTGGCAATGAATTATTATACTGTATTCAACGAGAGTGAATTATAATAAAATCTCATTTGAATACAGACTGAAATAAATTATTCCTTGTGCAATTTTGGCTTTCTCTGTTTCAAAATAAAAATGCAGAATTAGATAAATGCATGTGAATTGCTAACTGTTCGAATGAAAGATATCATATTTACAGACTATATTAATTATGCTGTTTGAAATAATATTTCAAAATCATTCCCAGATAGGGTTGGAATTGCAGACGGTTTCTGAATAAAAATGATAACTAATTAACAGTAACGTTAGCCCGCATGAAAACATTCCCCTCCCCACTTCCCAATTTACCTTTGAATATACGAAACGATACGTGGAAAATACGTGTATATGAAAGCTGTGTCACATGCAAAACTCCGCTTTAAAACAATTTGCCGTTCGTGCGTAATACTAATGTGAGGGGATATTGAATCGCATAGTGTAACGAGTTTCCATTTAGCTGCCGGACCGGTTATGATGGGGAGGTACTTAACTCTTCAATCAATCAACACTGTGCCCAGTCTAAACTTGTTTCGTACGGAATTACAAAATATCTGCAGAGATCTGAATTGAACACGATTATGAAGTTTTAAAGAACTATTTATTAGGTAGTGGTTATCAGAACACGGGGGAGAGAAGAGAATGAATAACATAAGATGAATGAATGCGTAAGGTAAAGTAACCAAATACCTACTCGTATGTCAGCACATGTCTAGCGATCTACGTGTTCCAGTTGGTAAAATACTTATCTATCACCTAGTGTTGATCATTTGGTATCTGTATCTTATTTATTTTACTGTACAGCTCTGAATCTTGACACATTACCAAAGCACAAGTCATAGAAGATTTCTCAGTTTTGAGAACAGATGCCTTAAGAGAATGATGTGTGTCAAATACAAATAAATCACGTGAAAAAAATTAGGAATCTGCAAAAAATAAGACGGATCGTCTTCGGATACAGTGACAGTCTACTTTTTAGTCATGTTGCTTATGGCTTAATTTTGTGGTTTCATAATGACTTGGAACTGAGGGGTTGATTTGCCTCCACTCCTTTCGGTCGTGACTCATTGAAGGCCGTAGAGTCATGTATCGAGTATGCCGCATGGTAGCGGGTTGTTTTATCATTCGTAGCTGCGTTGTTTTATCATTCGTATATGAAGCTAATCAAATCAATCATATACCATAAGCTGGTGCTATGATAGGGAGATTCACAGTTTTGGACTAACGGGAGAAAATATTGAGTGCAGAGCTGTAATCGACTTGGATGAAGGCGTTTTATGACATCCTTATGTTCGTGATGAAGGGTATATCATAAGGTGATGATAATTATGTACATTTATCCAGGCACAGTTTCATTATGGCCACGAAACTCTGGAACAGTCGTTTACTGTTGCTAATACGTACGAGTGGAGAGAAAAATCGGACCCCTGTGGGTAGATTTTGGCTGACGAGGAATTGCCACCTGACTCTTACCTGTCTTGAAGAACAAAGGCAACAAGGTAACTATTTTTAGGTTCCGAACAAGAATCAGGGAGATAATGCTCAATATATCAAAGTGCAGAATGTTACGTTATGCGTCGACTCTGCATCTGCGGTGAGTAGTCTAAGCGACACTTGCTGCAGTGCCCGGGGAGCCCGGCGTCTTTCACCGAAGAAGACCTGATTTGTGAAACGTCTCCTGCTATCCAGGTGGTAGAATTCTGAGTGGAAGTAGTACAGTGCATTTGACACGAAAAGAAAAAGAAAAAGTGAGTTCGAACCCTGAGTTAGATCGCCCTTGAGGAGTCTGCTCTCTAAACAGCGGTACACAAATTGTCTTTTCATTATTATTGATAATAACTTAATGTTGGGAGTACACAATATGTCAATAATTGTTTTAAATAATAAAATAAAATACTTTGCCTAGTACTCATTTTCATTGAATTTCAATGAAAATCTTAGACTTGAAAAGCTTCATCTTTGCATTTTCACGTGTGTAAGAAATGATTGGATTGTATTGTGTGGTTTTAGTGATACCGCTAATAACTAAAATATAATTGATTTTGCTATAACATGAATAATAAATACTTGTATTAGAATTTGATTTCTATATAAGTGATTCATAAATATTACAATTTAATATCCAATACTCAACACATCTTAAAAGTAATGTGAATTATGACAAACCGTTGTAAACTTAATAGAAAATATTATAAAATAGTCTATCATTTAAACATCATCAACATCTCGCCATATCCCTATTAGGGTAAGTAAAAATGACAGTTATCCACTTCATTCGATCTCACATACATCTTTTGCTTTTGTCACTTCATATATCTTATCATGTATACTTTCGCTTTTGTCACTTCATATATCTTATCATGTATACTTTTCACTTGTCCCTCTTTTAGAATTTGATTCATTTGGTCGTCCTACGTTTTCCAGGTCTTCCCATATTTATCGTACCTTAAATTATACTCGTATAGATTATTTTTGTAAAAATTCCATCATTCATTTTTCATATGTTAGACGAATCATTGCAATGCTCCTTTCTTTATCAAGAACTTCATTTTCTTTCAATTCTGATTATTTCCAAATTTTTTATTGCTTATTCCGCCATTAAGTCAATTCAATAATTAATTCCTCAGTTCTGTCAAATCCAATAAATGCGTAAATTATTTGAATGTTGGTAATGACAACCCTGTATAATAAACAGGGTGGTATAAACCGTTGGTAACATGACTGTTGCATTTTCATACCAGTTGGGGTTAGGGCCACTAACAAATGGCAAAAACGTCAACCCCTTGATGCGGCAAAGCCCCTGTCATTTGAGGGTGAGGGTTTGAATCCCGTTGAGGATCAAATCCCTTCAAATGAAGACCATCAGCCACTCCAAATGACTGTGAAGTGCACTCGGAAAAGTGATTTGTTTACAGAAATATAGTTGATGCACGCCCCGAAATTGTGATCTTTGAGATTAGTTGTGGATACCTCACCAAAAATAACAATAGATAGTTATTTGGAGTAAAGATAGATGTGTATTATGTTACCAAAAATAAATAATAAAGGGAAACCAAACTTAGGGTCCTTCTAAAATACAAAGTGATGCTTAGTCATTCTTCGGAAAATAACCCCAAGAATTGAAAAGGTATAAATGGTTATTCGAAAAGGGTTCATTCAGTAATGATTCATAATGATATAGATTTAAAATTTATGTGCAAGGATTTAGATTTTTTATAATAATACTCATATTTTTTTCTTCTTATATTTGCATCATGAAAAATTTCATTTTATATTGAAGTCCTAACCCTAGGATTAAGACATTCGTGATTATAAGTAATCCCCACCATGGAACAAAAGTTTTATAAAGCTTATATAAACGAGTATAGGAAATAAAAAGAATTTAGAAAATTTATATGTAGGAAAGAAATGAAGATCTTTTGAAAAGAGATTTCTCTAACATGAATCCGTCTTCATTAAGATTAACCCTCCTAATTTATTCTGAAATGGCTGATCATTATGACCGAGAAAATCACACATTTTTCATCGATGGTTTCAAATTCTTCCATATCAATAGTAATGGAAATAAATTGGACAAATTAGAGGCCCTAGAAATATCCAAATCTGGTAAATACATACATTCCCAAAATCTCATTGCTGCTTGTTGAAGTTGTGTCGTGTATTCTTCCACTCACAATCCCCAACCCGACTTTTTGCCGTTCGATGCATGTATATGTCAGAACAGTTCGAATGTAATTCAGTCTTGTTTGTCCTCCCTGATAATGAGGCGAAAATCTTGAAACCGGTAGGGTTATACTATAATATTAAGTTGATAAACTAACAGTGTTCGAATAAACTAATAACAATGCATTTAAACCTCCACAGTTAACATATTATGCGTTAACTATAATAATTTGTAATATGAAAAATTCCATGTCTTATATAATACCTTAAAATTAAAAGAGTTAATCCATAATTTACAATCGTTTTGGAATCAATATTGGAAATAGCATTTTCATCCTATCTACAGTTAACATATTATGCCTTAACTATAATAATATATAATATGAAAAATTCCATGTCTTATATAATACCTTAAAATTAAAAGAGTTAATCCATAATTTACAGTAGTTTTGGAATCAATATTGGAAATAGCATTTTCATCCTATCATTAAATACGTTACATATTTTATATAATCGAAAATCGGAAAGAAGTATCGATTTATTTTTTCATGCTATAACATATGTTCTCAGTGAGATACAGGTCAAAGCCTAGTTTACTGGGTACACGACAAATGAAAGGCAACAAACCCAGATCCATTAAAATTGTGTGTAAATTATTAAATAACCTGTTGTTTTTTTCGCAAATTAGGTATATTTGTGTTAAATAAATAAAAAATACATATTATGCAATACATTTGAAACAGTTTAATTTTTAAATTGAAACATCTTAGAAATAATTAAATGTTAGTAACCAATGTATCTCAAAAACCAGATGACAAAAATATTATACACTAAAAACCCGTATCTCGATCCTTCTGGTATCTTTAGTGTTTCTTAGCCAAGTATCATTAGTCCTTTTTTTCTGGAGACGAACAGGAGCTACACGATTTGACACCGGACGCTGTGGCTTGGCTGAAGGAGACCCATTTACGAGTGTGTATGTAGATTTTTCAGTAATTCAAAAACGAAATATTATCCCAAAACTAAATCTGAAAAAAAAAATGTTCATATTAATAATAAATAACAAATGGCTCAGCAATGAAAAACATTCATGATCACTGCTGTGGATTATTGAATGGATTTATTGAAGGTATTTGGCTAATCCATGGGTTCCTATCAGTGCGTTGCAGTGATCAGTGTCAGCCTGGCAGGTTCCCATAGGACCCCATTCCGCAGGATGCCCGTCTGGTGAACCCTTGTCATTAGGGATACACTCTAGTGACAACAATGAGAGTTAATTGACGGAGTGTATTTGATAGTGTTATTTAGTAGACTTATTTTAACAGTAAAATTAGATTCTTGGGAATTTCGATATGGAAATTACTTGCAGGATAGGTGATGTTTATTTGCATAACACATTTTAGAAACATTTTTTTTTTTGAGAAGTTGTGACATGGGTTTGACCCAAATATACATAGGATTCTACGGTTCCAAAATGAATATTATCACTGAGAAGTTTTATTTCTTTAAATGTTTACATAACTCTATACAAAACAAACGGCCTAAAGCTAGTCATATTAGCATCTAATCCAATCTATCAATATGTAAAAATATTAATGTGCTTGTTCCAACGCCACGCCACGACCTAGTAAATATAAAATTTACTAAATCATCATAAGTTTTTACACATTTATTTCATTCGTTCTAAGTGGAAGCTAAAGTGACAGTTATGTTTATAGTATTGTGGCACATATACAAAATTATGTTTATTGTGGCACATATTCAAAATCTCTGACTATATTGATAGGTTATTGTTTTGTCATGACTTTGGTGTTTTGTACATTTCCATTTAATGAACATGTTTTTTTCTTTGTACTCCCGAATACTAGGTTGAAAATTTGTCCGTATTATTCGAGCAGAGTAGCATATTTCGGGGTTCTAACAATGACTTTCTGCATGAAATTCCAAAATCTATCAACATACAACAACAAGCACTCGCAACACGGAAATGTAAAAAAAATTACATTTACGTTATTCAATTTCCTTTTCTGATTCCGAAAATACATTAAATAATATTAAAGAAACTGATACATTAAATAACAATGAAACTATTGGTGAAATGTAATGGTAGATTCAAAATAAAATTAATTGATAAACACTGATTATTAATGTATTTTTGTATTATATTTCTATAGCCGACTAATTTCGAAAGTAAATACTTTATTTTTTAAGGCACAATCTATACTTAAGAAACAAATACATTCATGTTTATATGAAATCACACAACCTGACATCCTTATCATTACATTCTGGATTGTATTACATTCTCACTAAAGGGATGTACACTATTGAATGAAAGTGAAATACAATAATATGACATATCCTCACCGATATCCAAAGTTTGGTGATTGTTATTTATCGATGACTTGTTCATTATTGACATGACTTGTTCATTATTGATATCCTTAGTGAGATACAGGCAAAAGCCTAGTTGACTGGGGATTCGACAAATGAAAGGCAACAAACCCAGATTCATTAAAATTGTATGTCCAAATTAAATTACCTGTTGTTTTTTCGCAAATTATGTATATTTCTTGTCATGTGTAATAAATAAATAAATAAATAAAAATAAATAAATAAATAAATAAATAAATGAATAAATGAATAAATAAATAAATAATTAAATAAATAAATAAAAAACGAATAAATAAATAAGTAAATAAATAAATAAAAAATAAATAAAAAACAAAGAAATAAATACATAATTAAATAAACAAATAAATAAATAAACAAATAAATAAATAAAAATATAAACTATTTCTCTATCGGGGTAAACAGAGATGCCATAATGCTCAATTTTCGATTGGTGATACTAATCTTTTGCCTTATAAACGTCCATAAACTTTCTCATACAACTTCTACGATTTTCCTGATTTTTTACATTTATTTTTTTCAAAGTATCATTCACTTAATCCGACTATATTTTTCTAGGCCATTTATTGACAGAATATTTAAAATAAATTAATCAATAAAATTCTTATTAAATTTATTTAGTAACACAAACCTTTGTTAAAAAATTGGGTATCAACGTAAATCGAAACCGCAATCCCCGTGTCGGAAGATGGGTGTCTTACCAACTAGAAGAGATGTCTTAACCCGAAGGTAGTCAGTTATAGAGAGAAAAACATATTTTACAGAAACATTTTTTGAAAAATATCTTTATATTAGAGTTTTGAGATAATTTCTTCACCTAAAGATCCGAAAGAAGATGTTAAGATGTGCATGAAAACGCCATCTTATCATGAAATGCAGCTTTTCAATACATTGTCAATCACAATTTACACCTTAAACAAGATTTGTTACTTTCAAATCTCAAGGAAGTACAATCTTGAAAGAAAACCTCCTTGGCTTAGTAAAATGTATGGTTTCTAAGGATATTTCAGTGAAAATGGGTTACTTAAGTGAATATATAACCCTTTCAGTCCCGACTTTTTATTTTCTTTTTCACTCGGATGTTTCCTGTTTGTTTATCGATGTTATCAAAAAAATGAGTCTCAGTCTGGTTGTGTCCTTCTTTGGGTTTTTTTTTTCTAATATTTGATAAATTTGCGTATATTTTTTTCGAATTTCAATTTATTTTCCATAAAAATGAGTTGTATTTATGCTAAGTAACTGCCGTAGGTAAACTGTGTTGTATTGAATTAAAATTTCTTTGTACACAATATAACCAAGCGGGCTTATTGCTTTGTGTTAATATTTCATAAATAATCAACATTATACTCGTATTTAAAAAATCTTAAGTGAAAACCAGACTGGAACTTTTTTTTTACGACAAAAATGGGTATCAGCGGGAATCGAAACCACATCCCTCAAGTTGAAATACAGACATTTTTTTCAACTAGGCCACATACACAGAAGTTATCTTGTATTTTTAGCTCTAAGCGCCTTCCTTCATATTTTTTTTTAATTGCATGAGTTGTATTCACAGCACTGAAGCTTATTTAATGTGCGACGGGGTTTTATATAATAAAAAATTGGAAAGAAATGTCAATTTATTTTTTCGTGCTATTTGTTCTCAGTGAGATACAGACAAACGCCTAGTTTACTGGGGGCATGCCAAATAAAAGATACCAAACCTTGATCAATTAAAATTGTGTATCCAAATTAAATAACTCTCTCATGGCGAGATCAAATAAATGAGGTAAGCCGAAGGATCTTCTTCAGCCTTCATTCCCTTAAAGTGTTGCAAAGATTTCTACCAACTAAAACCAAAATTTTACTCGTACAATCTCTGCTCTTTCCGATTCTGGACTATGCGGACGTATGTTACTTGGATGTTACAGAGGAACAGCTGGACAAATTACAGCGTCTTCAAAATGTGTGCCTAAGATTTATTTTCAACCTACGAAAGTACGATCATATAACTTCATACCAGAAGGCATTGAACTGGTTGAATGTTAGAAATAGACGCCAAATTCACATACTGTCTCTATTGTATAATATCCTTAACTGTCCCGCCGCACCCTCTTATCTCGCCGAAAATTTTCAGCGTCTTTCCAATCATGGATTAGCGCTACGCTCAAACAGAGATTGTTTATTGGCCTTTCCAGTTCACCGCTCTTCTTTTTTCACGTCGTCCTTTACTGTCCATGCAGTGAGACTCTGGAATCAGTTACAAACCAATATAAGACTCGCTCCGTCCTTGGCATGCTTTAAGAAGCGACTGAAAAAACTCTTAATTTCTAGTCAGTAAAATAACGTGTTTCATTCCTGATTTTTCTTTTCCTTTCCTCTCCACCATCCTTTCATTTCCTTTTGATTGATGATATCTCACTTTATATGAAAAATAGTGTTCGGGTGATTGTCCGTCTTTGTGGGGTTTGTGGGCATGTTCTCACGTATATGTTTATGGATTTCGTGGGGATGGATAGTCATTTGAATGATTTATGCGACCACGTAACTTGCTTCATTTACTTTTGTCTGGTTGGTTAGAAGAGATTGCCGCCTGGCAATAAGCCCGCCAGATTGTATTGCAATAAAAGTGTTAAATAAATAAATAAATAAATAAATAAATAACCTGTTGTTTTTTTTTTGCAAATTGTATATTTATAGCTTTTTGTCATGTGTAAAAAAAATTAAAAAAAAAATTAAATAAAATGGAGGGGGGATTACTCGGTTGAATTAACCTGCATAAAAAAAAACAATAATTATTTCATAAAAATCGATTGAAATTCAAACGATAAATAAAATATTTGAACAATGCTTAAAAGTAGAATATTAAAAAAACTATCACTTAGAATCGGACATTTCTTTCCTACATCGAAATAAATTAATTTGTGTCCATCAAACGACACGGCACATCATTACCGACTCGGAAGTTACCAAGACCAAGGTTACGAATATATGTACAAAATCATGAAATAATTATTATTTGTTCAACGTGTTTCCGTGTTTTTCGTCCCAAACAAATTTTATAATATTTTAATCTTTCGGATCGACATAAAAAGTTTTCAATTTGAATATTTGATCAATGCTTAAAATCTTTCCTACATCGAAATAAATTAATTTGTGTCCATCAAACGATACGGCACTTCATTAACGACTCGGAAGTAACGGGTTTAATTGTTGTCGATACCCATTTTTTTTAAAAAGGTGTTAGTTTGGCCCTTAAGGCTTTATTTCCATCTAAATGGTTGATTGTAAGAGATTGCCAAATGGTAATACATCCACCAGGCTGTACTGTATGTGCATACAACGAAAGTGTGAAACAATAATAAGTATCCGTTGTACTTCAAACAAACTCGCGGGATCAACGCCATAGCGACAATTTCATCATATTAATTGGATATGTGACAAAATTGATTTAATTGATGAAAAAGATATATGACAAAATGTAATAAATAACAGAATGGGATATTATTATCGAGAATGGAACTCTTGACCGCCATGTGGAAGTTAATTGTTGTAATACTGGAATATAAAATAATAAATTATTATCGAGAATAGCATTCTTGACCGCCGTGTGGAAGATATTTCTTCTAATACTGGAATAAGTAGGAGGTCATTATAATCGAAAATGGAAATCTTGACCGTCTAAAATTGCGATATTTCAGTCTTTTGCGTCATTATTATTCAGTTAGAATTAATTTCGAATTGCCAAAACCCCATTTTTCATACATTTCACTCGAATTATCAAAGAATCAAGTCAAATAAGTTATTGAAACGTTTTGCGGTATTTTTTACATAAAACGTCGAAATCTGTTAAATAAGTATTGGCATTTCTTAGAAATTGGCCATAAACTCACACTTTTCACTCGAAAAACTGCCATTGACGACACCGGTTACGAATATGTGTACAAAATCACGAAAGAAGTATTATTTGTCCAACGTGTTTCCGTGCGTTTCGTCCTAGACCTGTAATTTTGCGATATCTTCATTTTTTGAATCAATATTTTTCAGGTTAAATTAATATTGTATAATAGAAACCACATTTTTCTAACATAAATGCTAGAATTATGAATACATCAAGAAAAATGTGTGACAGGAACGCTATGTGGTATTTTTGCTATATGAAGTTGAAATCTATTAAATACATATTGGCATTTCTTAAAAATAGGCCATAAATTCACACTTTTCACTCAAAAAACTGCCATTCACGACCAGGGTTACGAATATATGCACAAAATCACGAAATGTACAAAATCACGAAATAAACAATATTTGTTCAACGTGTTTCCCAAACCTGTTATTTTACGATATTTCAATATTTTGCATCAACATTTTTCAGTTTGTATGAATTTTAAATAGCAGAAATAGCATTTTTCGTACATAAATGCTAGAATTATCAAAAAATCAAGACAAAAGTGTAATTTAAACGCTTTGCGGTTCTTTCGGTATAAATCGTCGAAATCCGATAAATATGCTATAGCAATTCTTAGAAACAGGCCATATATTCACACTTTTCACTCAAAAAACTGCCATTGACGACAAGAGTTACGAATATATGTACAAAATCATGAAAGAAATATTATTTGTTCAACCTCTTTCCGTGTTTTTTGTCCCAAACCTTAAATTTTGCTATTTTTCAATTTTTTGCTTCAATATATTTCAGTTTAAATGAGTTTTGAATAGTAGAAACCCCATTTTTGTTATGTAAATGCTAGAATAATCAACAAATCAAGACAAATGTGTGTAAGTAACGCTTTGCGGTGTTTTTGCTATATAAAGTCAAAATCTGCTAAATACAAATGGGCATTTCTTAGAAATAGGCCATAAATTCACACTTTTCACTCGAAAAACTGTCATTGATGGCCAAGCTTATGAATATATGTACAAAGTCACGAAATAAACAATATTTGTTCAACGTGTTTTCGTGTTTTTCGTCCCAAACCTGTTATTTTACGATATTTCAATATTTTGCATCAATATTTTTCAGTTTGTATGAATTTTGAATAGCAGAAATAGCATTTTTCGTACATAAATGCTAGAATTATCAAAAAATCAAGACAAATGTGTGATTGATATATGCTTATGCTTTGCGGTATTTTCGGTATAAAACGTCGAAATTTTTTAAATCTATATTGGCATTTCTTAGAAATAGGCCATAAATTCACAATTTTCACTCGAATAACTGTCATTGACGACCAAGCTTATGAATATATGTAAAAAATCACGAAATAAACAATATTTGTTCAACGTGTTTCCGTGTTTTTCGTCCCAAACCTGTTATTTTACGATATTTCAATATTTTGCATCAATATTTTTCAGTTTGTATGAATTTTGAATAGCAGAAATAACATTTTTCGTACATAAATGCAAGAATTATCAAAGAATCAAGAAAAATGTGTGATTGATATGCTTTGCGGTATTTTCGATATAAAACGTCGAAATCAAGACAAATGTGTGACAGAAACGCTTTGCGGTACTTTCGATATAAATCGTCCAAATCCGATAACTATGCTATAGCATTTTTTAGAAACAGGCCATAAATTCACACTTTTCACTCAAAAAACTGCCATTGACGACCAGGGTTACGGAATCTATGTACAAAATCATCAAAGAAATATTACTTGTTCTACGTGTTTCCGAGTTTTTCGTCCCAAACCTTAAATTTTGTGATTTTTCAATGTTTTGCTTTAATATATTTCAGTTTAAATGAGTATTGAATAGTAAAAACCACATTTTTGTTATGTAAATGCTAGAATTACCAACAAATCAAGACAAATGTGTGTTAGGAACGCTTTGCGGTGTTTTTGCTATATAAAGTCAAAATCAGCTAAATCCATATCGGCATTTCTTAGAAATAGGCCATAAAGTCATACTTTTCACTCGAAAAACTGACATTTATGACTAAGCTTATGAATATTTGTGCAAAATCACGAAATAAACAATATTTGTTCAACGGGTTTCCGTGTTTTTCGTCCCAAATCTGTAATTTTACGATCTTTCAACATTTTGCAACAATATTTTCCAGTTTGTATGAATTTTGAATAGCAGAAATAGCATTTTTCGTACAGTAATGCTAGAATTATCAAAGAATCAAGACATAAGTGTAATTTACACGCTTAGCGGTACTTTCGATATAAATCGTCGAAATCCGATAAATACGAGTATGCTATAGCATTTCTTAAAAATAGGCCATAAATTAACACTTTTCACTCAAAAAACTGCCATTGACGACCAGGGTTACGAATATATGCACAAAATCATGAAAGAAATATAATTGGTTCAACGTCTTTCCGTGTTTTTTGTCCCAAACCTTAATTTTTGCGAGTTTTAAATGTTTTGCTTCAATATATTTCAGTTTAAATGAGTATTGGAAAGTAGAAACCACATTTTTGTTATGTAAATGATAGAATTATCAAAAAATTAAGACAAATGTGTGTTAGGAACGCTTTGCGGTGTTTTTGCTATATAAGTCGAAATCTGCTAAATACATATTGGCATTTCTTAGAAATAGGCCATAAATTCACACTTTTCACTCGAAAAACTGTCATTGACGACCAAGCTTATGAATATATGTACAAAATCTCGAAAGAAACAATATTTGTTCAACGTGTTTCCATGTTTTTCGTCCAAAACCTGTAATTTCACGATATTTCAATATTTTGCATCAACATTATTCAGTTTGTATGAATTTCGAATAGCAGAAATAGCATTTTACGTATATAAATGCAAGAATTATCAAAGAATCAAGACAAAAGTGTAATTTAAACGCTTTGCGGTACTCTCGATATAAATCGTCGAAATCCGATAAATACGAGTATGCTATAGCATTTCTTAAAAACAGGCAATAAATTCACACTTTTCACTCAAAAAACTGCCATTGACGACCAGGGTTACGGAATCTATGTACAAAATCATCAAAGAAATATTACTTGTTCTACGTGTTTCCGAGTTTTTCGTCCCAAACCTTAAATTTTGTGATTTTTCAATGTTTTGCTTTAATATATTTCAGTTTAAATGAGTATTGAATAGTAAAAACCACATTTTTGTTATGTAAATGTTAGAATTATCAACAAATCAAGACAAATATTTGTTAGGAATGCTGTGCGGTGTTTTTGTTATATAAAGTCAAAATCTGCTAAATACATATTGCATTTCTTAGAAATAGGCCATAAATTTACACTTTTTACTCGAATAACTGTCATTGACCACTAAGTACGAAATCATCAAAGAAACATTATTTGTTTTACGTGTTTCCGAGTTTTTCGACCTAAACCTTAAATTTTGCGATTTTCCAATTTTTTGCTTCAATATATTTCAATTTAAATGAGTATTCAATAGTAGAAACCACATTTTTGTTATGTAAATGCTAGAATTACCAACAAATCAAGACAAACGTGTGTTAGGAACGCTTTGCGGTGTTTTTGCTATATAAAGTCAAAATTTGCTAAATCCATATTGGCATTTCTTAGATTTCTAAGCCTATTTAGGCTATAAATTCACACTTTTCGCACGAAAAACAGTCATTGACAGTGCTTATGAATATATGTACAAAATCACGAAATTAACAATATTGGTGTAACGTGTTTCCATGTTTTTCGTCCCAAACCTGTTATTTTACGATCTTTCAACATTTTGCATCAATATTTTTCAGTTTGTATGAATTTTGAATAGCAGAAATAGCATTTTTCGTACATAAATGCAAGAATTATCAAAGAATCAAGAAAAATGTGTGATTGCTATGCTTTGCGGTATTTTCGATATAAAACGTCGAAATCAAGACAAATGTGTGACAGAAACGCTTTGCGGTACTTTCGATATAAATCGTCCAAATCCGATAAATGTGCTATAGCATTTCTTAGAAACAGGCCATAAATTCACACTTTTCACTCAAAAAACTGCCATTGACGACCAAGGTTACGGAATCTATGTACAAAATCATCAAAGAAATATTACTTGTTCTACGTGTTTCCGAGTTTTTCGTCCCAAACCTTAAATTTTGTGATTTTTCAATGTTTTGCTTTAATATATTTCAGTTTAAATGAGTATTGAATAGTAAAAACCACATTTTTGTTATGTAAATGCTAGAATTACCAACAAATCAAGACAAATGTGTGTTAGGAACGCTTTGCGGTGTTTTTGCTATATAAAGTCAAAATCAGCTAAATCCATATCGGCATTTCTTAGAAATAGGCCATAAAGTCATACTTTTCACTCGAAAAACTGACATTTATGACTAAGCTTATGAATATTTGTGAAAAATCAAGAAATAAACAATATTTGTTCAACGGGTTTCCGTGTTTTTCGTCCCAAATCTGTAATTTTACGATCTTTCAACATTTTGCATCAATATTTTTCAGTTTGTATGAATTTTGAATAGCAGAAATAGCATTTTTCGTACGTAAATGCTAGAATTATCAAAGAATCAAGAGAAATGTGTGATTGATATGTTTTGCAGTATTTTCGATATAAAACGTCGAAATCTGCTAAATACGTTTTGGTATTTTTTAGAAATAGGCCATAAATTCACACTTTTTACTCAAAAAACTGCCATTGACGACCAAGGTTACGAATAAATGTACAAAATCATCAAAGAAATATTATTTGTTTTACGTGTTTCCGAGTTTTTCGTCCCAAACCTTAAATATTGCGATTTTTCAATTTTTTGCTTCAATATATTTCAGTTTAAATGAGTATTGAATAGTAGAAACCACATTTTTGTTATGTAAATGCTAGAATTACCAACAAATCAAGACAAATGTGTGTTAGTAACGCTTTGCGGTGTTTTTGCTATATAAAGTCAAAATCTGCTAAATACAAATTGGCATTTCTTAGAAATAGGCCATAAATTCACACTTTTCACTCAAAAAACTGTCATTGATGGCCAAGCTTATGAATATATGTACAAAGTCACGAAATAAACAATATTTGTTCAACGTGTTTTCGTGTTTTTCGTCCCAAACCTGTTATTTTACGATATTTCAATATTTTGCATCAATATTTTTCAGTTTGTATGAATTTTGAATAGCAGAAATAGCATTTTTCGTACATAAATGCTAGAATTATCAAAAAATCAAGACAAATGTGTGATTGATATATGCTTATGCTTTGCGGTATTTTCGGTATAAAACGTCGAAATTTTTTAAATCTATATTGGCATTTCTTAGAAATAGGCCATAAATTCACAATTTTCACTCGAATAACTGTCATTGACGACCAAGCTTATGAATATATGTAAAAAATCACGAAATAAACAATATTTGTTCAACGTGTTTCCGTGTTTTTCGTCCCAAACCTGTTATTTTACGATATTTCAATATTTTGCATCAATATTTTTCAGTTTGTATGAATTTTGAATAGCAGAAATAACATTTTTCGTACATAAATGCAAGAATTATCAAAGAATCATGAAAAATGTGTGATTGATATGCTTTGCGGTATTTTCGATATAAAACGTCGAAATCAAGACAAATGTGTGACAGAAACGCTTTGCGGTACTTTCGATATAAATCGTCCAAATCCGATAACTATGCTATAGCATTTTTTAGAAACAGGCCATAAATTCACACTTTTCACTCAAAAAACTGCCATTGACGACCAGGGTTACGGAATCTATGTACAAAATCATCAAAGAAATATTACTTGTTCTACGTGTTTCCGAGTTTTTCGTCCCAAACCTTAAATTTTGTGATTTTTCAATGTTTTGCTTTAATATATTTCAGTTTAAATGAGTATTGAATAGTAAAAACCACATTTTTGTTATGTAAATGCTAGAATTACCAACAAATCAAGACAAATGTGTGTTAGGAACGCTTTGCGGTGTTTTTGCTATATAAAGTCAAAATCAGCTAAATCCATATCGGCATTTCTTAGAAATAGGCCATAAAGTCATACTTTTCACTCGAAAAACTGACATTTATGACTAAGCTTATGAATATTTGTGCAAAATCACGAAATAAACAATATTTGTTCAACGGGTTTCCGTGTTTTTCGTCCCAAATCTGTAATTTTACGATCTTTCAACATTTTGCAACAATATTTTCCAGTTTGTATGAATTTTGAATAGCAGAAATAGCATTTTTCGTACATAAATGCTAGAATTATCAAAAAATCAAGACAAATGTGTGATTGATATATGCTTATGCTTTGCGGTATTTTCGGTATAAAACGTCGAAATTTGTTAAATCTATATTGGCATTTCTTAGAAATAGGCCATGAATTCACACTTTTCACTCGAATTACTGTCATTGACGACCAAGCTTATGAATATATGTAAAAAATCACGAAATAAACAATATTTGTTTAACGTGTTTCCGTGTTTTTCGTCCCAAACCTGTTATTTTACGATATTTCAATATTTTGCATCAATATTTTTCAGTTTGTATGAATTTTGAAAAGCAGAAATAATATTTTTCGTACAAAAATGCAAGAATTATCAAAGAATCAAGAAAAATGTGTGATTGATATGCTTTGCGGTATTTTCGATATAAAACGTCGAAATCAAGACAAATGTGTGACAGAAACGCTTTGCGGTACTTTCGATATAAATCGTCCAAATCCGATAAATATGCTATAGCATTTCTTAGAAACAGGCCATAAATTCACACTTTTCACTCAAAAAACTGCTATTGACGACCAAGGTTACGGAATCTATGTACAAAATCATCAAAGAAATATTACTTGTTCTACGTGTTTCCGAGTTTTTCGTCCCAAACCTTGAATTTTGTGATTTTTCAATGTTTTGCTTTAATATATTTCAGTTTAAATGAGTATTGAATAGTAAAAACCACATTTTTGTTATGTAAATGCTAGAATTACCAACAAATCAAGACAAATGTGTGTTAGGAACGCTTTGCGGTGTTTTTGCTATATAAAGTCAAAATCAGCTAAATCCATATCGGCATTTCTTAGAAATAGGCCATAAAGTCATACTTTTCACTCGAAAAACTGACATTTATGACTAAGCTTATGAATATTTGTGCAAAATCACGAAATAAACAATATTTGTTCAACGGGTTTCCGTGTTTTTCGTCCCAAATCTGTAATTTTACGATCTTTCAACATTTTGCAACAATATTTTCCAGTTTGTATGAATTTTGAATAGCAGAAATAGCATTTTTCGTACAGTAATGCTAGAATTATCAAAGAATCAAGACATAAGTGTAATTTACACGCTTAGCGGTACTTTCGATATAAATCGTCGAAATCCGATAAATACGAGTATGCTATAGCATTTCTTAAAAATAGGCCATAAATTCACACTTTTCACTCAAAAAACTGCCATTGACGACCAGGGTTACGAATATATGCACAAAATCATGAAAGAAATATAATTGGTTCAACGTCTTTCCGTGTTTTTTGTCCCAAACCTTAATTTTTGCGAGTTTTAAATGTTTTGCTTCAATATATTTCAGTTTAAATGAGTATTGGAAAGTAGAAACCACATTTTTGTTATGTAAATGCTAGAATTATCAAAAAATTAAGACAAATGTGTGTTAGGAACGCTTTGCGGTGTTTTTGCTATATAAGTCGAAATCTGCTAAATACATATTGGCATTTCTTAGAAATAGGCCATAAATTCACACTTTTCACTCGAAAAACTGTCATTGACGACCAAGCTTATGAATATATGTACAAAATCTCGAAAGAAACCATATTTGTTCAACGTGTTTCCATGTTTTTCGTCCAAAACCTGTAATTTCACGATATTTCAATATTTTGCATCAACATTATTCAGTTTGTATGAATTTCGAATAGCAGAAATAGCATTTTACGTATATAAATGCAAGAATTATCAAAGAATCAAGACAAAAGTGTAATTTAAACGCTTTGCGGTACTCTCGATATAAATCGTCGAAATCCGATAAATACGAGTATGCTATAGCATTTCTTAAAAACAGGCAATAAATTCACACTTTTCACTCAAAAAACTGCCATTGACGACCAGGGTTACGGAATCTATGTACAAAATCATCAAAGAAATATTACTTGTTCTACGTGTTTCCGAGTTTTTCGTCCCAAACCTTAAATTTTGTGATTTTTCAATGTTTTGCTTTAATATATTTCAGTTTAAATGAGTATTGAATAGTAAAAACCACATTTTTGTTATGTAAATGTTAGAATTATCAACAAATCAAGACAAATATTTGTTAGGAATGCTGTGCGGTGTTTTTGTTATATAAAGTCAAAATCTGCTAAATACATATTGCATTTCTTAGAAATAGGCCATAAATTTACACTTTTTACTCGAATAACTGTCATTGACCACTAAGTACGAAATCATCAAAGAAACATTATTTGTTTTACGTGTTTCCGAGTTTTTCGACCTAAACCTTAAATTTTGCGATTTTCCAATTTTTTGCTTCAATATATTTCAATTTAAATGAGTATTCAATAGTAGAAACCACATTTTTGTTATGTAAATGCTAGAATTACCAACAAATCAAGACAAACGTGTGTTAGGAACGCTTTGCGGTGTTTTTGCTATATAAAGTCAAAATTTGCTAAATCCATATTGGCATTTCTTAGATTTCTAAGCCTATTTAGGCTATAAATTCACACTTTTCGCACGAAAAACAGTCATTGACAGTGCTTATGAATATATGTACAAAATCACGAAATTAACAATATTGGTGTAACGTGTTTCCATGTTTTTCGTCCCAAACCTGTTATTTTACGATCTTTCAACATTTTGCATCAATATTTTTCAGTTTGTATGAATTTTGAATAGCAGAAATAGCATTTTTCGTACATAAATGCAAGAATTATCAAAGAATCAAGAAAAATGTGTGATTGCTATGCTTTGCGGTATTTTCGATATAAAACGTCGAAATCAAGACAAATGTGTGACAGAAACGCTTTGCGGTACTTTCGATATAAATCGTCCAAATCCGATAAATATGCTATAGCATTTCTTAGAAACAGGCCATAAATTCACACTTTTCACTCAAAAAACTGCCATTGACGACCAAGGTTACGGAATCTATGTACAAAATCATCAAAGAAATATTACTTGTTCTACGTGTTTCCGAGTTTTTCGTCCCAAACCTTAAATTTTGTGATTTTTCAATGTTTTGCTTTAATATATTTCAGTTTAAATGAGTATTGAATAGTAAAAACCACATTTTTGTTATGTAAATGCTAGAATTACCAACAAATCAAGACAAATGTGTGTTAGGAACGCTTTGCGGTGTTTTTGCTATATAAAGTCAAAATCAGCTAAATCCATATCGGCATTTCTTAGAAATAGGCCATAAAGTCATACTTTTCACTGGAAAAACTGACATTTATGACTAAGCTTATGAATATTTGTGCAAAATCAAGAAATAAACAATATTTGTTCAACGGGTTTCCGTGTTTTTCGTCCCAAATCTGTAATTTTACGATCTTTCAACATTTTGCAACAATATTTACAGTTTGTATGAATTTTGAATAGCAGAAATAGCATTTTTCGTACATAAATGCTAGAATTATCAAAAAATCGAGACAAATGTGTGATTGATATATGCTTATGCTTTGCGGTATTTTCGGTATAAAACGTCGAAATTTGTTAAATCTATATTGGCATTTCTTAGAAATAGGCCATGAATTCACACTTTTCACTCGAATTACTGTCATTGACGACCAAGCTTATGAATATATGTAAAAAATCACGAAATAAACAATATTTGTTTAACGTGTTTCCGTGTTTTTCGTCCCAAACCTGTTATTTTACGATATTTCAATATTTTGCATCAATATTTTTCAGTTTGTATGAATTTTGAATAGCAGAAATAATATTTTTCGTACAAAAATGCAAGAATTATCAAAGAATCAAGAAAAATGTGTGATTGATATGCTTTGCGGTATTTTCGATATAAAACGTCGAAATCAAGACAAATGTGTGACAGAAACGCTTTGCGGTACTTTCGATATAAATCGTCCAAATCCGATAAATATGCTATAGCATTTCTTAGAAACAGGCCATAAATTCACACTTTTCACTCAAAAAACTGCCATTGACCACCAAGGTTACGGAATCTATGTACAAAATCATCAAAGAAATATTACTTGTTCTACGTGTTTCCGAGTTTTTCGTCCCAAACCTTAAATTTTGTGATTTTTCAATGTTTTGCTTTAATATATTTCAGTTTAAATGAGTATTGAATAGTAAAAACCACATTTTTGTTATGTAAATGCTAGAATTACCAACAAATCAAGACAAATGTGTGTTAGGAACGCTTTGCGGTGTTTTTGCTATATAAAGTCAAAATCAGCTAAATCCATATCGGCATTTCTTAGAAATAGGCCATAAAGTCATACTTTTCACTCGAAAAACTGACATTCATGACTAAGCTTATGAATATTTGTGCAAAATCACGAAATAAACAATATTTGTTCAACGGGTTTCCGTGTTTTTCGTCCCAAATCTGTAGTTTTACGATCTTTCAACATTTTGCAACAATATTTTCCAGTTTGTATGAATTTTGAATAGCAGAAATAGCATTTTTCGTACAGTAATGCTAGAATTATCAAGGAATCAAGACATAAGTGTAATTTACACGCATAGCGGTACTTTCGATATAAATCGTCGAAATCCGATAAATACGAGTATGCTATAGCATTTCTTAAAAATAGGCCATAAATTAACACTTTTCACTCGAAAAACTGTCATTGATGGCCAAGCTTATGAATATATGTACAAAGTCACGAAATAAACAATATTTGTTGAACGTGTTTTCGTGTTTTTCGTCCCAAACCTGTTATTTTACGAGATTTCAATATTTTGCATCAATATTTTTCAGTTTGTATGAATTTTGAATAGCAGAAATAGCATTTTTCGTACATAAATGCTAGAATTATCAAAAAATCAAGACAAATGTGTGATTGATATATGTGTAGCATACCTACCTAAATAATTGTCAAAATAAATAAGTGAATTGTTAAACATAATTAAATTAAATTAATTATTTTTAAAATAGTAAACATACAGGGTCAATGACCGATGAAGTACTTATAGATTGTCACACGCCAGGAACGTCAAAAATGTTTACTATTTTATAGTATTTGCGACCTGTCTAGCCGTCTGCAAATACAAATAAATATCTACCTGTAAATCAGTGCACGCGCAAGAGAAGGACAGAATATGTATCGCGAACTGGTTCACTCACTTGTATAAATTACCTACTCGCCGAGAAATAAACATTGATTATTATTGTTCATTCAACTGTCAAGACTTGTATTATTTACCCGCTATTCACTTTCAAAAACATCCGCATTCCTGAGTATTTATATTTAAATAAATACAAATCAAGATCATCACGACATATCAAGATAACCAACTCGCTACATTGATGACCCTGAACGAAAAGGAACGCAGAATTCGACTAAAACGAAGATAGCGATGTCAATATCAATATCATCAGCACATCCTAATACGATACATGCTACATTGATAACGACCATCGCTATATATGCTTATGCTTTGCGGTATTTTCGGTATACAACGTCGAAATTCGTTAAATCTATAATGGCATTTCTTAGAAATAGGCCATAAATTCACACTTTTCCCTCGAATAACTGTCATTGACGACCAAGCTTATATGTAAAAAATCACGAAATAAACAATATTTGTTCAACGTGTTTCCGTGTTTTTCGTCCCAAACCTGTTATTTTACGATATTTCAATATTTTGCATCAATATTTTTCAGTTTGTATGAATTTTGAATAGCAGAAATAACATTTTTCGTACATAAATGCAAGAATTATCAAAGAATCAAGAAAAATGTGTGATTGATATATGCTTATGCTTTGCGGTATTTTCGGTATAAAACGTCGAAATTTTTTAAATCTATATTAGCATTTCTTAGAAATAGGCCATAAATTCACAATTTTCACTCGAATAACTGTCATTGACGACCAAGCTTATGAATATATGTAAAAAATCACGAAAAAAACAATATTTTTTCAACGTGTTCCCGTGTTTTTCGTCCTAAACCTGTTATTTTACGATATTTCAATATTTTGCATCAATATTTTTCAGTTTGTATGAATTTTGAATAGCAGAAATAACATTTTTCGTACATAAATGCAAGAATTATCAAAGAATCAAGAAAAATGTGTGATTGATATGCTTTGCGGTATTTTCGATATAAAACGTCGAAATCAAGACAAATGTGTGACAGAAACGCTTTGCGGTACTTTCGATATAAATCGTCCAAATCCGATAAATATGCTATAGCATTTCTTAGAAACAGGCCATAAATTCACACTTTTCACTCAAAAAACTGCCATTGACGACCAAGGTTACGGAATCTATGTACAAAATCATCAAAGAAATATTACTTGTTCTACGTGTTTCCGAGTTTTTCGTCCCAAACCTTAAATTTTGTGATTTTTCAATGTTTTGCTTTAATATATTTCAGTTTAAATGAGTATTGAATAGTAAAAACCACATTTTTGTTATGTAAATGCTAGAATTACCAACAAATCAAGACCAATGTGTGTTAGGAACGCTTTGCGGTGTTTTTGCTATATAAAGTCAAAATCTGCTAAATACAAATTGGCATTTCTTAGAAATAGGCCATAAATTCACACTTTTCACTCGAAAAACTGTCATTGATGGCCAAGCTTATGAATATATGTACAAAGTCACGAAATAAACAATATTTCTTCAACGTGTTTTCGTGTTTTTCGTCCCAAACCTGTTATTTTACGATATTTCAATATTTTGCATCAATATTTTTCAGTTTGTATGAATTTTGAATAGCAGAAATAGCATTTTTCGTACATAAATGCTAGAATTATCAAAAAATCAAGACAAATGTGTGATTGATATATGCTTATGCTTTGCGGTATTTTCGGTATAAAACGTCGAAATTTTTTAAATCTATATTGACATTTCTTAGAAATAGGCCATAAATTCACAATTTTCACTCGAATAACTGGCATTGACGACCAAGCTTATGAATATATGTAAAAAATCACGAAAAAAACAATATTTGTTCAACGTGTTTCCGTGTTTTTCGTCCCAAACCTGTTATTTTACGATATTTCAATATTTTGCATCAATATTTTTCAGTTTGTATGAATTTTGAATAGCAGAAATAACATTTTTCGTACATAAATGCAAGAATTATCAAAGAATCAAGAAAAATGTGTGATTGATATGCTTTGCGGTATTTTCGATATAAAACGTCGAAATCAAGACAAATGTGTGACAGAAACGCTTTGCGGTACTTTCGATATAAATCGTCCAAATCCGATAAATATGCTATAGCATTTCTTAGAAACAGGCCATAAATTCACACTTTTCACTCAAAAAACTGCCATTGACGACCAAGGTTACGGAATCTATGTACAAAATCATCAAAGAAATATTACTTGTTCTACGTGTTTCCGAGTTTTTCGTCCCAAACCTTAAATTCGCACGTCATTGACGACCAAGCTTATGAATATATGTACAAATCACGAAATTAACAATATTGGTGTAACGTGTTTCCATGTTTTTCGTCCCAAACCTGTTATTTTACAATATTTCAATATTTTGCATCAATATTTTTCAGTTTGTATGAATTTTGAATAGCAGAAATAGCATTTTTCGTAGGTAAATGCTAGAATTATCAAAGAATCAAGAGAAATGTGTGATTGATATGTTTTGCAGTATTTTCGATATAAAACGTCGAAATCTGCTAAATACGTTTTGGTATTTTTTAGAAATAGGCCATAAATTAACACTTTTTACTCAAAAAACTGCCATTGACGACCAAGGTTACGAATAAATGTACAAAATCATCAAAGAAATATTATTTGTTTTACGTGTTTCCGAGTTTTTCGTCCCAAACCTTAAATATTGCGATTTTTCAATTTTTTGCTTCAATATATTTCAGTTTAAATGAGTATTGAATAGTAGAAACCACATTTTTGTTATGTAAATGCTAGAATTACCAACAAATCAAGACAAATGTGTGTTAGGAACGCTTTGCGGTGTTTTTGCTATATAAGTCAAAATCTGCTAAATCCATATTGGCATTTCTTAGAAATAGGCTATAAATTCACACTTTTCACTCAAAAAACTGTCATTCACGACCAGGGTTACGAATATATGCACAAAATCACGAAATGTACAAAATCACGAAATAAACAATATTTGTTCAACGTGTTTCCGTGTTCTTCGTCCCAAACCTGTTATTTTACGATATTTCAATATTTTGCATCAACATTTTTCAGTTTGTATGAATTTTGAATAGCAGAAATAGCATTTTTCGTACATAAATGCTAGAATTATCAAAAAATCAAGACAAAAGTGTAATTTAAACGCTTTGCGGTACTTTCGGTATAAATCGTCGAAATCCGATAAATACGAGTATGCTATAGCATTTCTTAAAAATAGGCCATAAATTCACACTTTTCACTCAAAAAACTGCCATTGACGACCAGGGTTACGAATATATGCACAAAATCATGAAAGAAATATAATTGGTTCAACCTCTTTCCGTGTTTTTTGTCCCAAACCTTAAATTTTGCTATTTTTAAATTTTTTGCTTCAATATTTTTCAGTTTAAATGAGTATTGAATAGTAGAAACCACATTTTTTTTATATAAATGCTAGAATAATCAACAAATCAAGACAAATGTGTGTTTGGAACGCTTTGCGGTGTTTTTGCTATATAAAGTCAAAATCTGCTAAATACAAATGGGCATTTCTTAGAAATAGGCCATAAATTCACACTTTTCACTCGAAAAACTGTCATTGATGGCCAAGCTTATGAATATATGTACAAAGTCACGAAATAAACAATATTTGTTCAACGTGTTTTCGTGTTTTTGTCCCAAACCTGTTATTTTACGAGATTTCAATATTTTGCATCAATATTTTTCAGTTTGTATGAATTTTGAATAGCAGAAATAGCATTTTTCGTACATAAATGCTAGAATTATCAAAAAATCAAGACAAATGTGTGATTGATATATGTGTAGCATACCTACCTAAATAATTGTCCAAATAAATAAGTGAATTGTTAAACATAATTAAATTAAATTAATTATTGTTAAAATAGTAAACATACAGGGTCAATGACCGATGAAGTACTTATAGATTGTCACACGCCAGGAACGTCAAAAATGTTTACTATTTTATAGTATTTGCGACCTGTCTAGCCGTCTGCAAATACAAATTAATATCTACCTGTAAATCAGTGCACGCGCAAGAGAAGGACAGAATATGTATCGCGAACTGGTTCACTCACTTGTATAAATTACCTACTCGCCGAGAAATAAACATTGATTATTATTGTTCATTCAACTGTCAAGACTTGTATTATTTACCCGCTATTCACTTTCAAAAACATCCGCATTCCTGAGTATTTATATTTAAATAAATACAAATCAAGATCATCACGACATATCAAGATAACCAACTCGCTACATTGATGACCCTGAACGAAAAGGAACGCAGAATTCGACTAAAACGAAGATAGCGATGTCAATATCAATATCATCAGCACATCCTAATACGATACATGCTACATTGATAACGACCATCGCTATATATGCTTATGCTTTGCGGTATTTTCGGTATACAACGTCGAAATTCGTTAAATCTATAATGGCATTTCTTAGAAATAGGCCATAAATTCACACTTTTCCCTCGAATAACTGTCATTGACGACCAAGCTTATGAATATATGTAAAAAATCACGAAATAAACAATATTTGTTCAACGTGTTTCCGTGTTTTTCGTCCCAAACCTGTTATTTTACGATATTTCAATATTTTGCATCAATATTTTTCAGTTTGTATGAATTTTGAATAGCAGAAATAACATTTTTCGTACATAAATGCAAGAATTATCAAAGAATCAAGAAAAATGTGTGCTTGATATGCTTTGCGGTATTTTCGATATAAAACGTCGAAATCAAGACAAATGTGTGACAGAAACGCTTTGCGGTACTTTCGATATAAATCGTCCAAATCCGATAAATATGCTATAGCATTTCTTAGAAACAGGCCATAAATTCACACTTTTCACTCAAAAAACTGCCATTGACGACCAAGGTTACGGAATCTATGTACAAAATCATCAAAGAAATATTACTTGTTCTACGTGTTTCCGAGTTTTTCGTCCCAAACCTTAAATTTTGTGATTTTTCAATGTTTTGCTTTAATATATTTCAGTTAAAATGAGTATTGAATAGTAAAAACCACATTTTTGTTATGTAAATGCTAGAATTACCAACAAATCAAGACAAATGTGTGTTAGGAACGCTTTGCGGTGTTTTTGCTATAAAAAGTCAAAATCAGCTAAATCCATATCGGCATTTCTTAGAAATTGGCCATAAAGTCATACTTTTCACTCGAAAAACTGACATTTATGACTAAGCTTATGAATATTTGTGCAAAATCAAGAAATAAACAATATTTGTTCAACGTGTTTTCGTGTTTTTCGTCCCAAACCTGTTATTTTACGATATTTCAATATTTTGCATCAATACTTTTCAGTTTGTATGAATTTTGAATAGCAGAAATAGCATTTTTCGTACATAAATGCTACAATTATAAAAAAATCAAGACAAATGTGTGATTGATATATGCTTATGCTTTGCGGTATTTTCGGTATAAAACGTCGAAATTTTTTAAATCTATATTGGCATTTCTTAGAAATAGGCCACAAATTCACAATTTTCACTCGAATAACTGTCATTGACGACCAAGCTTATGAATATATGTAAAAAATCACGAAAAAAACAATATTTTTTCAACGTGTTTCCGTGTTTTTCGTCCAAACCTGTTATTTTACGATATTTCAATATTTTGCATCAATATTTTTCAGTTTGTATGAATTTTGAATAGCAGAAATAACATTTTTCGTACATAAATGCAAGAATTATCAAAGAATCAAGAAAAATGTGTGATTGATATGCTTTGCGGTATTTTCGATATAAAACGTCGAAATCAAGACAAATGTGTGACAGAAACGCTTTGCGGTACTTTCGATATAAATCGTCCAAATCCGATAAATATGCTATAGCATTTCTTAGAAACAGGCCATAAATTCACACTTTTCACTCAAAAAACTGCCATTGACGACCAAGGTTACGGAATCTATGTACAAAATCATCAAAGAAATATTACTTGTTCTACGTGTTTCCGAGTTTTTCGTCCCAAACCTTAAATTTTGTGATTTTTCAATGTTTTGCTTTAATATATTTCAGTTTAAATGAGTATTGAATAGTAAAAACCACATTTTTGTTATGTAAATGCTAGAATTACCAACAAATCAAGACAAATGTGTGTTAGTAACGCTTTGCGGTGTTTTTGCTATATAAAGTCAAAATCTGCTAAATACAAATTGACATTTCTTAGAAATAGGCCATAAATTCACACTTTTCACTCGAAAAACTGTCATTGATGGCCAAGCTTATGAATATATGTACAAAGTCACGAAATAAACAATATTTCTTTAACGTGTTTTCGTGTTTTTCGTCCCAAACCTGTTATTTTACGATATTTCAATATTTTGCATCAATATTTTTCAGTTTGTATGAATTTTGAATAGCAGAAATAGCATTTTTTGTACATAAATGCTAGAATTATAAAAAAATCAAGACAAATGTGTGATTGATATATGCTTATGCTTTGCGGTATTTTCGGTATAAAACGTCAAAATTTTTTAAATCTATATTGGCATTTCTTAGAAATAGGCAATAAATTCACAATTTTCACTCGAATAACTGTCATTGACGACCAAGCTTATGAATATATGTAAAAAATCACGAAAAAAACAATATTTGTT
Organism: Odontocerum albicorne; assembly: GCA_949825065.1. Taxonomy (NCBI): domain Eukaryota; kingdom Metazoa; phylum Arthropoda; class Insecta; order Trichoptera; family Odontoceridae; genus Odontocerum; species Odontocerum albicorne. Next base: position 16,338,267 of record OX463852.1, on the reverse strand, counting down.
CAACGTGTTTCCGTGTTTTTCGTCCCAAACCTGTTATTTTACGATATTTCAATATTATGCATCAATATTTTTCAGTTTGTATGAATTTTGAATAGCAGAAATAACATTTTTCGTACATAAATGCAAGAATTATCAAAGAATCAAGAAAAATGTGTGATTGATATGCTTTGCGGTATTTTCGATATAAAACGTCGAAATCAAGACAAATGTGTGACAGAAACGCTTTGCGGTACTTTCGATATAAATCGTCCAAATCCGATAAATATGCTATAGCATTTCTTAGAAACAGGCCATAAATTCACACTTTTCACTCAAAAAACTGCCATTGACGACCAAGGTTACGGAATCTATGTACAAAATCATCAAAGAAATATTACTTGTTCTACGTGTTTCCGAGTTTTTCGTCCCAAACCTTAAATTTTGTGATTTATCAATGTTTTGCTTTAATATATTTCAGTTTAAATGAGTATTGAATAGTAAAAACCACATTTTTGTTATGTAAATGCTAGAATTACCAACAAATCAAGACAAATGTGTGTTAGGAACGCTTTGCGGTGTTTTTGCTATATAAAGTCAAAATCAGCTAAATCCATATCGGCATTTCTTAGAAATAGGCCATAAAGTCATACTTTTCACTCGAAAAACTGACATTTATGACTAAGCTTATGAATATTTGTGCAAAATCACGAAATAAACAATATTTGTTCAACGGATTTCCGTGTTTTTCGTCCCAAATCTGTAGTTTTACGATCTTTCAACATTTTGCAACAATATTTTCCAGTTTGTATGAATTTTGAATAGCAGAAATAGCATTTTTCGTACAGTTATGCTAGAATTATCAAGGAATCAAGACATAAGTGTAATTTACACGCTTAGCGGTACTTTCGATATAAATCGTCGAAATCCGATAAATACGAGTATGCTATAGCATTTCTTAAAAATAGGCCATAAATTCACACCTTTCACTCAAAAAACTGCCATTGACGACCAGGGTTACGAATATATGCACAAAATCATGAAAGAAATATAATTGGTTCAACGTCTTTCCGTGTTTTTTGTCCCAAACCTTAATTTTTGCGAGTTTTAAATGTTTTGCTTCAATATATTTCAGTTTAAATGAGTATTGGAAAGTAGAAACCACATTTTTGTTATGTAAATGCTAGAATTATCAAAAAATTAAGACAAATGTGTGTTAGGAACGCTTTGCGGTGTTTTTGCTATATAAGTCGAAATCTGCTAAATACATATTGGCATTTCTTAGAAATAGGCCATAAATTCACACTTTTCACTCGAAAAACTGTCATTGACGACCAAGCTTATGAATATATGTACAAAATCTCGAAAGAAACAATATTTGTTCAACGTGTTTCCATGTTTTTCGTCCAAAACCTGTAATTTCACGATATTTCAATATTTTGCATCAACATTATTCAGTTTGTATGAATTTCGAATAGCAGAAATAGCATTTTACGTATATAAATGCAAGAATTATCAAAGAATCAAGACAAAAGTGTAATTTAAACGCTTTGCGGTACTCTCGATATAAATCGTCGAAATCCGATAAATACGAGTATGCTATAGCATTTCTTAAAAACAGGCAATAAATTCACACTTTTCACTCAAAAAACTGCCATTGACGACCAGGGTTACGGAATCTATGTACAAAATCATCAAAGAAATATTACTTGTTCTACGTGTTTCCGAGTTTTTCGTCCCAAACCTTAAATTTTGTGATTTTTCAATGTTTTGCTTTAATATATTTCAGTTTAAATGAGTATTGAATAGTAAAAACCACATTTTTGTTATGTAAATGCTAGAATTACCAACAAATCAAGACAAATGTGTGTTAGGAACGCTTTGCGGTGTTTTTGCTATATAAAGTCAAAATCAGCTAAATCCATATCGGCATTTCTTAGAAATAGGCCATAAAGTCATACTTTTCACTGGAAAAACTGACATTTATGACTAAGCTTATGAATATTTGTGCAAAATCAAGAAATAAACAATATTTGTTCAACGGGTTTCCGTGTTTTTCGTCCCAAATCTGTAATTTTACGATCTTTCAACATTTTGCAACAATATTTACAGTTTGTATGAATTTTGAATAGCAGAAATAGCATTTTTCGTACATAAATGCTAGAATTATCAAAAAATCGAGACAAATGTGTGATTGATATATGCTTATGCTTTGCGGTATTTTCGGTATAAAACGTCGAAATTTGTTAAATCTATATTGGCATTTCTTAGAAATAGGCCATGAATTCACACTTTTCACTCGAATTACTGTCATTGACGACCAAGCTTATGAATATATGTAAAAAATCACGAAATAAACAATATTTGTTTAACGTGTTTCCGTGTTTTTCGTCCCAAACCTGTTATTTTACGATATTTCAATATTTTGCATCAATATTTTTCAGTTTGTATGAATTTTGAATAGCAGAAATAATATTTTTCGTACAAAAATGCAAGAATTATCAAAGAATCAAGAAAAATGTGTGATTGATATGCTTTGCGGTATTTTCGATATAAAACGTCGAAATCAAGACAAATGTGTGACAGAAACGCTTTGCGGTACTTTCGATATAAATCGTCCAAATCCGATAAATATGCTATAGCATTTCTTAGAAACAGGCCATAAATTCACACTTTTCACTCAAAAAACTGCCATTGACCACCAAGGTTACGGAATCTATGTACAAAATCATCAAAGAAATATTACTTGTTCTACGTGTTTCCGAGTTTTTCGTCCCAAACCTTAAATTTTGTGATTTTTCAATGTTTTGCTTTAATATATTTCAGTTTAAATGAGTATTGAATAGTAAAAACCACATTTTTGTTATGTAAATGCTAGAATTACCAACAAATCAAGACAAATGTGTGTTAGGAACGCTTTGCGGTGTTTTTGCTATAAAAAGTCAAAATCAGCTAAATCCATATCGGCATTTCTTAGAAATTGGCCATAAAGTCATACTTTTCACTCGAAAAACTGACATTTATGACTAAGCTTATGAATATTTGTGCAAAATCAAGAAATAAACAATATTTGTTCAACGTGTTTTCGTGTTTTTCGTCCCAAACCTGTTATTTTACGATATTTCAATATTTTGCATCAATACTTTTCAGTTTGTATGAATTTTGAATAGCAGAAATAGCATTTTTCGTACATAAATGCTACAATTATAAAAAAATCAAGACAAATGTGTGATTGATATATGCTTATGCTTTGCGGTATTTTCGGTATAAAACGTCGAAATTTTTTAAATCTATATTGGCATTTCTTAGAAATAGGCCACAAATTCACAATTTTCACTCGAATAACTGTCATTGACGACCAAGCTTATGAATATATGTAAAAAATCACGAAAAAAACAATATTTTTTCAACGTGTTTCCGTGTTTTTCGTCCAAACCTGTTATTTTACGATATTTCAATATTTTGCATCAATATTTTTCAGTTTGTATGAATTTTGAATAGCAGAAATAACATTTTTCGTACATAAATGCAAGAATTATCAAAGAATCAAGAAAAATGTGTGATTGATATGCTTTGCGGTATTTTCGATATAAAACGTCGAAATCAAGACAAATGTGTGACAGAAACGCTTTGCGGTACTTTCGATATAAATCGTCCAAATCCGATAAATATGCTATAGCATTTCTTAGAAACAGGCCATAAATTCACACTTTTCACTCAAAAAACTGCCATTGACGACCAAGGTTACGGAATCTATGTACAAAATCATCAAAGAAATATTACTTGTTCTACGTGTTTCCGAGTTTTTCGTCCCAAACCTTAAATTTTGTGATTTTTCAATGTTTTGCTTTAATATATTTCAGTTTAAATGAGTATTGAATAGTAAAAACCACATTTTTGTTATGTAAATGCTAGAATTACCAACAAATCAAGACAAATGTGTGTTAGTAACGCTTTGCGGTGTTTTTGCTATATAAAGTCAAAATCTGCTAAATACAAATTGACATTTCTTAGAAATAGGCCATAAATTCACACTTTTCACTCGAAAAACTGTCATTGATGGCCAAGCTTATGAATATATGTACAAAGTCACGAAATAAACAATATTTCTTTAACGTGTTTTCGTGTTTTTCGTCCCAAACCTGTTATTTTACGATATTTCAATATTTTGCATCAATATTTTTCAGTTTGTATGAATTTTGAATAGCAGAAATAGCATTTTTTGTACATAAATGCTAGAATTATAAAAAAATCAAGACAAATGTGTGATTGATATATGCTTATGCTTTGCGGTATTTTCGGTATAAAACGTCAAAATTTTTTAAATCTATATTGGCATTTCTTAGAAATAGGCAATAAATTCACAATTTTCACTCGAATAACTGTCATTGACGACCAAGCTTATGAATATATGTAAAAAATCACGAAAAAAACAATATTTGTTCAACGTGTTTCCGTGTTTTTCGTCCCAAACCTGTTATTTTACGATATTTCAATATTATGCATCAATATTTTTCAGTTTGTATGAATTTTGAATAGCAGAAATAACATTTTTCGTACATAAATGCAAGAATTATCAAAGAATCAAGAAAAATGTGTGATTGATATGCTTTGCGGTATTTTCGATATAAAACGTCGAAATCAAGACAAATGTGTGACAGAAACGCTTTGCGGTACTTTCGATATAAATCGTCCAAATCCGATAAATATGCTATAGCATTTCTTAGAAACAGGCCATAAATTCACACTTTTCACTCAAAAAACTGCCATTGACGACCAAGGTTACGGAATCTATGTACAAAATCATCAAAGAAATATTACTTGTTCTACGTGTTTCCGAGTTTTTCGTCCCAAACCTTAAATTTTGTGATTTATCAATGTTTTGCTTTAATATATTTCAGTTTAAATGAGTATTGAATAGTAAAAACCACATTTTTGTTATGTAAATGCTAGAATTACCAACAAATCAAGACAAATGTGTGTTAGGAACGCTTTGCGGTGTTTTTGCTATATAAAGTCAAAATCAGCTAAATCCATATCGGCATTTCTTAGAAATAGGCCATAAAGTCATACTTTTCACTCGAAAAACTGACATTTATGACTAAGCTTATGAATATTTGTGCAAAATCACGAAATAAACAATATTTGTTCAACGGATTTCCGTGTTTTTCGTCCCAAATCTGTAGTTTTACGATCTTTCAACATTTTGCAACAATATTTTCCAGTTTGTATGAATTTTGAATAGCAGAAATAGCATTTTTCGTACAGTTATGCTAGAATTATCAAGGAATCAAGACATAAGTGTAATTTACACGCTTAGCGGTACTTTCGATATAAATCGTCGAAATCCGATAAATACGAGTATGCTATAGCATTTCTTAAAAATAGGCCATAAATTCACACCTTTCACTCAAAAAACTGCCATTGACGACCAGGGTTACGAATATATGCACAAAATCATGAAAGAAATATAATTGGTTCAACGTCTTTCCGTGTTTTTTGTCCCAAACCTTAATTTTTGCGAGTTTTAAATGTTTTGCTTCAATATATTTCAGTTTAAATGAGTATTGGAAAGTAGAAACCACATTTTTGTTATGTAAATGCTAGAATTATCAAAAAATTAAGACAAATGTGTGTTAGGAACGCTTTGCGGTGTTTTTGCTATATAAGTCGAAATCTGCTAAATACATATTGGCATTTCTTAGAAATAGGCCATAAATTCACACTTTTCACTCGAAAAACTGTCATTGACGACCAAGCTTATGAATATATGTACAAAATCTCGAAAGAAACAATATTTGTTCAACGTGTTTCCATGTTTTTCGTCCAAAACCTGTAATTTCACGATATTTCAATATTTTGCATCAACATTATTCAGTTTGTATGAATTTCGAATAGCAGAAATAGCATTTTACGTATATAAATGCAAGAATTATCAAAGAATCAAGACAAAAGTGTAATTTAAACGCTTTGCGGTACTCTCGATATAAATCGTCGAAATCCGATAAATACGAGTATGCTATAGCATTTCTTAAAAACAGGCAATAAATTCACACTTTTCACTCAAAAAACTGCCATTGACGACCAGGGTTACGGAATCTATGTACAAAATCATCAAAGAAATATTACTTGTTCTACGTGTTTCCGAGTTTTTCGTCCCAAACCTTAAATTTTGTGATTTTTCAATGTTTTGCTTTAATATATTTCAGTTTAAATGAGTATTGAATAGTAAAAACCACATTTTTGTTATGTAAATGCTAGAATTACCAACAAATCAAGACAAATGTGTGTTAGGAACGCTTTGCGGTGTTTTTGCTATATAAAGTCAAAATCAGCTAAATCCATATCGGCATTTCTTAGAAATAGGCCATAAAGTCATACTTTTCACTGGAAAAACTGACATTTATGACTAAGCTTATGAATATTTGTGCAAAATCAAGAAATAAACAATATTTGTTCAACGGGTTTCCGTGTTTTTCGTCCCAAATCTGTAATTTTACGATCTTTCAACATTTTGCAACAATATTTACAGTTTGTATGAATTTTGAATAGCAGAAATAGCATTTTTCGTACATAAATGCTAGAATTATCAAAAAATCGAGACAAATGTGTGATTGATATATGCTTATGCTTTGCGGTATTTTCGGTATAAAACGTCGAAATTTGTTAAATCTATATTGGCATTTCTTAGAAATAGGCCATGAATTCACACTTTTCACTCGAATTACTGTCATTGACGACCAAGCTTATGAATATATGTAAAAAATCACGAAATAAACAATATTTGTTTAACGTGTTTCCGTGTTTTTCGTCCCAAACCTGTTATTTTACGATATTTCAATATTTTGCATCAATATTTTTCAGTTTGTATGAATTTTGAATAGCAGAAATAATATTTTTCGTACAAAAATGCAAGAATTATCAAAGAATCAAGAAAAATGTGTGATTGATATGCTTTGCGGTATTTTCGATATAAAACGTCGAAATCAAGACAAATGTGTGACAGAAACGCTTTGCGGTACTTTCGATATAAATCGTCCAAATCCGATAAATATGCTATAGCATTTCTTAGAAACAGGCCATAAATTCACACTTTTCACTCAAAAAACTGCCATTGACCACCAAGGTTACGGAATCTATGTACAAAATCATCAAAGAAATATTACTTGTTCTACGTGTTTCCGAGTTTTTCGTCCCAAACCTTAAATTTTGTGATTTTTCAATGTTTTGCTTTAATATATTTCAGTTTAAATGAGTATTGAATAGTAAAAACCACATTTTTGTTATGTAAATGCTAGAATTACCAACAAATCAAGACAAATGTGTGTTAGGAACGCTTTGCGGTGTTTTTGCTATATAAAGTCAAAATCAGCTAAATCCATATCGGCATTTCCTAGAAATAGGCCATAAAGTCATACTTTTCACTCGAAAAACTGACATTCATGACTAAGCTTATGAATATTTGTGCAAAATCACGAAATAAACAATATTTGTTCAACGGGTTTCCGTGTTTTTCGTCCCAAATCTGTAGTTTTACGATCTTTCAACATTTTGCAACAATATTTTCCAGTTTGTATGAATTTTGAATAGCAGAAATAGCATTTTTCGTACAGTAATGCTAGAATTATCAAGGAATCAAGACATAAGTGTAATTTACACGCATAGCGGTACTTTCGATATAAATCGTCGAAATCCGATAAATACGAGTATGCTATAGCATTTCTTAAAAATAGGCCATAAATTAACACTTTTCACTCGAAAAACTGTCATTGATGGCCAAGCTTATGAATATATGTACAAAGTCACGAAATAAACAATATTTGTTGAACGTGTTTTCGTGTTTTTCGTCCCAAACCTGTTATTTTACGAGATTTCAATATTTTGCATCAATATTTTTCAGTTTGTATGAATTTTGAATAGCAGAAATAGCATTTTTCGTACATAAATGCTAGAATTATCAAAAAATCAAGACAAATGTGTGATTGATATATGTGTAGCATACCTACCTAAATAATTGTCAAAATAAATAAGTGAATTGTTAAACATAATTAAATTAAATTAATTATTTTTAAAATAGTAAACATACAGGGTCAATGACCGATGAAGTACTTATAGATTGTCACACGCCAGGAACGTCAAAAATGTTTACTATTTTATAGTATTTGCGACCTGTCTAGCCGTCTGCAAATACAAATAAATATCTACCTGTAAATCAGTGCACGCGCAAGAGAAGGACAGAATATGTATCGCGAACTGGTTCACTCACTTGTATAAATTACCTACTCGCCGAGAAATAAACATTGATTATTATTGTTCATTCAACTGTCAAGACTTGTATTATTTACCCGCTATTCACTTTCAAAAACATCCGCATTCCTGAGTATTTATATTTAAATAAATACAAATCAAGATCATCACGACATATCAAGATAACCAACTCGCTACATTGATGACCCTGAACGAAAAGGAACGCAGAATTCGACTAAAACGAAGATAGCGATGTCAATATCAATATCATCAGCACATCCTAATACGATACATGCTACATTGATAACGACCATCGCTATATATGCTTATGCTTTGCGGTATTTTCGGTATACAACGTCGAAATTCGTTAAATCTATAATGGCATTTCTTAGAAATAGGCCATAAATTCACACTTTTCCCTCGAATAACTGTCATTGACGACCAAGCTTATATGTAAAAAATCACGAAATAAACAATATTTGTTCAACGTGTTTCCGTGTTTTTCGTCCCAAACCTGTTATTTTACGATATTTCAATATTTTGCATCAATATTTTTCAGTTTGTATGAATTTTGAATAGCAGAAATAACATTTTTCGTACATAAATGCAAGAATTATCAAAGAATCAAGAAAAATGTGTGATTGATATATGCTTATGCTTTGCGGTATTTTCGGTATAAAACGTCGAAATTTTTTAAATCTATATTAGCATTTCTTAGAAATAGGCCATAAATTCACAATTTTCACTCGAATAACTGTCATTGACGACCAAGCTTATGAATATATGTAAAAAATCACGAAAAAAACAATATTTTTTCAACGTGTTCCCGTGTTTTTCGTCCTAAACCTGTTATTTTACGATATTTCAATATTTTGCATCAATATTTTTCAGTTTGTATGAATTTTGAATAGCAGAAATAACATTTTTCGTACATAAATGCAAGAATTATCAAAGAATCAAGAAAAATGTGTGATTGATATGCTTTGCGGTATTTTCGATATAAAACGTCGAAATCAAGACAAATGTGTGACAGAAACGCTTTGCGGTACTTTCGATATAAATCGTCCAAATCCGATAAATATGCTATAGCATTTCTTAGAAACAGGCCATAAATTCACACTTTTCACTCAAAAAACTGCCATTGACGACCAAGGTTACGGAATCTATGTACAAAATCATCAAAGAAATATTACTTGTTCTACGTGTTTCCGAGTTTTTCGTCCCAAACCTTAAATTTTGTGATTTTTCAATGTTTTGCTTTAATATATTTCAGTTTAAATGAGTATTGAATAGTAAAAACCACATTTTTGTTATGTAAATGCTAGAATTACCAACAAATCAAGACAAATGTGTGTTAGGAACGCTTTGCGGTGTTTTTGCTATAAAAAGTCAAAATCAGCTAAATCCATATCGGCATTTCTTAGAAATTGGCCATAAAGTCATACTTTTCACTCGAAAAACTGACATTTATGACTAAGCTTATGAATATTTGTGCAAAATCAAGAAATAAACAATATTTGTTCAACGTGTTTTCGTGTTTTTCGTCCCAAACCTGTTATTTTACGATATTTCAATATTTTGCATCAATACTTTTCAGTTTGTATGAATTTTGAATAGCAGAAATAGCATTTTTCGTACATAAATGCTACAATTATAAAAAAATCAAGACAAATGTGTGATTGATATATGCTTATGCTTTGCGGTATTTTCGGTATAAAACGTCGAAATTTTTTAAATCTATATTGGCATTTCTTAGAAATAGGCCATAAATTCACAATTTTCACTCGAATAACTGTCATTGACGACCAAGCTTATGAATATATGTAAAAAATCACGAAAAAAACAATATTTTTTCAACGTGTTTCCGTGTTTTTCGTCCCAAACCTGTTATTTTACGATATTTCAATATTTTGCATCAATATTTTTCAGTTTGTATGAATTTTGAATAGCAGAAATAACATTTTTCGTACATAAATGCAAGAATTATCAAAGAATCAAGAAAAATGTGTGATTGATATGCTTTGCGGTATTTTCGATATAAAACGTCGAAATCAAGACAAATGTGTGACAGAAACGCTTTGCGGTACTTTCGATATAAATCGTCCAAATCCGATAAATATGCTATAGCATTTCTTAGAAACAGGCCATAAATTCACACTTTTCACTCAAAAAACTGCCATTGACGACCAAGGTTACGGAATCTATGTACAAAATCATCAAAGAAATATTACTTGTTCTACGTGTTTCCGAGTTTTTCGTCCCAAACCTTAAATTTTGTGATTTTTCAATGTTTTGCTTTAATATATTTCAGTTTAAATGAGTATTGAATAGTAAAAACCACATTTTTGTTATGTAAATGCTAGAATTACCAACAAATCAAGACAAATGTGTGTTAGTAACGCTTTGCGGTGTTTTTGCTATATAAAGTCAAAATCTGCTAAATACAAATTGACATTTCTTAGAAATAGGCCATAAATTCACACTTTTCACTCGAAAAACTGTCATTGATGGCCAAGCTTATGAATATATGTACAAAGTCACGAAATAAACAATATTTCTTTAACGTGTTTTCGTGTTTTTCGTCCCAAACCTGTTATTTTACGATATTTCAATATTTTGCATCAATATTTTTCAGTTTGTATGAATTTTGAATAGCAGAAATAGCATTTTTTGTACATAAATGCTAGAATTATAAAAAAATCAAGACAAATGTGTGATTGATATATGCTTATGCTTTGCGGTATTTTCGGTATAAAACGTCAAAATTTTTTAAATCTATATTGGCATTTCTTAGAAATAGGCAATAAATTCACAATTTTCACTCGAATAACTGTCATTGACGACCAAGCTTATGAATATATGTAAAAAATCACGAAAAAAACAATATTTGTTCAACGTGTTTCCGTGTTTTTCGTCCCAAACCTGTTATTTTACGATATTTCAATATTATGCATCAATATTTTTCAGTTTGTATGAATTTTGAATAGCAGAAATAACATTTTTCGTACATAAATGCAAGAATTATCAAAGAATCAAGAAAAATGTGTGATTGATATGCTTTGCGGTATTTTCGATATAAAACGTCGAAATCAAGACAAATGTGTGACAGAAACGCTTTGCGGTACTTTCGATATAAATCGTCCAAATCCGATAAATATGCTATAGCATTTCTTAGAAACAGGCCATAAATTCACACTTTTCACTCAAAAAACTGCCATTGACGACCAAGGTTACGGAATCTATGTACAAAATCATCAAAGAAATATTACTTGTTCTACGTGTTTCCGAGTTTTTCGTCCCAAACCTTAAATTTTGTGATTTATCAATGTTTTGCTTTAATATATTTCAGTTTAAATGAGTATTGAATAGTAAAAACCACATTTTTGTTATGTAAATGCTAGAATTACCAACAAATCAAGACAAATGTGTGTTAGGAACGCTTTGCGGTGTTTTTGCTATATAAAGTCAAAATCAGCTAAATCCATATCGGCATTTCTTAGAAATAGGCCATAAAGTCATACTTTTCACTCGAAAAACTGACATTTATGACTAAGCTTATGAATATTTGTGCAAAATCACGAAATAAACAATATTTGTTCAACGGATTTCCGTGTTTTTCGTCCCAAATCTGTAGTTTTACGATCTTTCAACATTTTGCAACAATATTTTCCAGTTTGTATGAATTTTGAATAGCAGAAATAGCATTTTTCGTACAGTTATGCTAGAATTATCAAGGAATCAAGACATAAGTGTAATTTACACGCTTAGCGGTACTTTCGATATAAATCGTCGAAATCCGATAAATACGAGTATGCTATAGCATTTCTTAAAAATAGGCCATAAATTCACACTTTTCACTCAAAAAACTGCCATTGACGACCAGGGTTACGAATATATGCACAAAATCATGAAAGAAATATAATTGGTTCAACGTCTTTCCGTGTTTTTTGTCCCAAACCTTAATTTTTGCGAGTTTTAAATGTTTTGCTTCAATATATTTCAGTTTAAATGAGTATTGGAAAGTAGAAACCACATTTTTGTTATGTAAATGCTAGAATTATCAAAAAATTAAGACAAATGTGTGTTAGGAACGCTTTGCGGTGTTTTTGCTATATAAGTCGAAATCTGCTAAATACATATTGGCATTTCTTAGAAATAGGCCATAAATTCACACTTTTCACTCGAAAAACTGTCATTGACGACCAAGCTTATGAATATATGTACAAAATCTCGAAAGAAACAATATTTGTTCAACGTGTTTCCATGTTTTTCGTCCAAAACCTGTAATTTCACGATATTTCAATATTTTGCATCAATATTATTCAGTTTGTATGAATTTTGAATAGCAGAAATAGCAGTTTACGTATATAAATGCAAGAATTATCAAAGAATCAAGACAAAAGTGTAATTTAAACGCTTTGCGGTACTTTCGATATAAATCGTCGAAATCCGATAAATACGAGTATGCTATAGCATTTCTTAAAAACAGGCAATAAATTCACACTTTTCACTCAAAAAACTGCCATTCACGACCAGGGTTACGAATATATGCACAAAATCATGAAAGAAATATAATTGGTTCAACGTCTTTCCGTGTTTTTTGTCATAAAACGTCGAAATCTGCTAAATACGTTTTAGCATTTTTTAGAAATAGGCCATTAATTAACACTTTTTAATTAAAAAACTGCCATTGACGACCAAGGTTACGGATAAATGTACAAAATCATGTAAGAAAAATTATTTCTTCTACGTGTTACCGAGTTTTTCGTCCCGAACCTTAAATTTTGCGATTTTTAAATTTATAGCTTCAATATTTTTCAGTTCAAATGAGAATTGAATAGTAGAAACCACATTTTTGTTATGTAAATGCTAGAATTATCAACAAATCAAGACAAATATGTGTTAAGAATGCTGTGCGGTGTTTTTGCTATATAAAGTCAAAATCTGCTAAATACATATTGCATTTCTTAGAAATAGGCCATAAATTCACACTTTTTACTCGAATAACTGTCATTGACCACTAAGTACAAAATCATCAAAGAAATATTATTTGTTTTACGTGTTTCCGAGTTTTTCGACCTAAACCTTAAATTTTGCGATTTTCCAATTTTTTGCTTCAATATATTTCAATTTAAATGAGTATTCACTAGTAGAAACCACATTTTTGTTATGTAAATGCTAGAATTACCAACAAATCAAGACAAACGTGTGTTAGGAACGCTTTGCGGTGTTTTTGCTATATAAAGTCAAAATTTGCTAAATCCATATTGGCATTTCTTAGATTTCTAAGCCTATTTAGGCTATAAATTCACACTTTTCGCACGAAAAACAGTCATTGACGACCAAGCTTATGAATATATGTACAAAATCACGAAATTAACAATATTGGTGTAACGTGTTTCCATGTTTTTCGTCCCAAACCTGTTATTTTACAATATTTCAATATTTTGCATCAATATTTTTCAGTTTGTATGAATTTTGAATAGCAGAAATAGCATTTTTCGTACGTAAATGCTAGAATTATCAAAGAATCAAGAGAAATGTGTGATTGATATGTTTTGCAGTATTTTCGATATAAAACGTCGACATCTGCTAAATACGTTTTGGTATTTTTTAGAAATAGGCCATAAATTCACACTTTTTACTCAAAAAACTGCCATTGACGACCAAGGTTACGAATAAATGTACAAAATCATCAAAGAAATATTATTTGTTTTACGTGTTTCCGAGTTTTTCGTCCCAAACCTTAAATATTGCGATTTTTAAATTTTTTGCTTCAATATATTTCAGTTTAAATGAGTATTGAATAGTAGAAAGCACATTTTTGTTATGTAAATGCTAGAATTACCAACAAATCAAGACAAATGTGTGTTAGGAACGCTTTGCGGTGTTTTTGCTATATAAGTCAAAATCTGCTAAATCCATATTGGCATTTCTTAGAAATAGGCTATAAATTCACACTTTTCACTCAAAAAACTGCCATTCACGACCAGGGTTACGAATATATGCACAAAATCACGAAATGTACAAAATCACGAAATAAACAATATTTGTTCAACGTGTTTCCGTGTTCTTCGTCCCAAACCTGTTATTTTACGATATTTCAATATTTTGCATCAACATTTTTCAGTTTGTATGAATTTTGAATAGCAGAAATAGCATTTTTCGTACATAAATGCTAGAATTATCAAAAAATCAAGACAAAAGTGTAATTTAAACGCTTTGCGGTACTTTCGGTATAAATCGTCGAAATCCGATAAATACGAGTATGCTATAGCATTTCTTAAAAATAGGCCATAAATTCACACTTTTCACTCAAAAAACTGCCATTGACGACCAGGGTTACGAATACATGCACAAAATCATGAAAGAAATATAATTGGTTCAACCTCTTTCCGTGTTTTTTGTCCCAAACCTTAAATTTTGCTATTTTTCAATTTTTTGCTTCAATATATTTCAGTTTAAATGAGTATTGAATAGTAGAAACCACATTTCTGTTATATAAATGCTAGAATAATCAACAAATCAAGACAAATGTGTGTTAGGAACGCTTTGCGGTGTTTTTGCTATATAAAGTCAAAATCTGCTAAATACAAATTGGCATTTCTTAGAAATAGGCCATAAATTCACACTTTTCACACGAAAAACTGTCATTGATGGCCAAGCTTATGAATATATGTACAAAGTCACGAAATAAACAATATTTGTTCAACGTGTTTTCGTGTTTTTCGTCCCAAACCTGTTATTTTACGAGATTTCAATATTTTGCATCAATATTTTTCAGTTTGTATGAATTTTGAATAGCAGAAATAGCATTTTTCGTACATAAATGCTAGAATTATCAAAAAATCAAGACAAATGTGTGATTGATATATGTGTAGCATACCTACCTAAATAATTGTCAAAATAAATAAGTGAATTGTTAAACATAATTAAATTAAATTAATTATTGTTAAAATAGTAAACATACAGGGTCAATGGCCGATGAAGTACTTATAGATTGTCACACGCCAGGAACGTCAAAAATGTTTACTATTTTATAGTATTTGCGACCTGTCTAGCCGTCTGCAAATACAAATAAATATCTACCTGTAAATCAGTGCACGCGCAAGAGAAGGACAGAATATGTATCGCGAACTGGTTCACTCACTTGTATAAATTACCTACTCGCCGAGAAATAAACATTGATTATTATTTTTCATTCAACTGTCAAGACTTGTATTATTTACCCGCTATTCACTTTCAAAAACATCCGCATTCCTGAGTATTTATATTTAAATAAATACAAATCAAGATCATCACGACATATCAAGATAACCAACTCGCTACATTGATGACCCTGAACGAAAAGGAACGCAGAATTCGACTAAAACGAAGATAGCGATGTCAATATCAATATCATCAGCACATCCTAATACGATACATGCTACATTGATAACGACCATCGCTATATATGCTTATGCTTTGCGGTATTTTCGGTATAAAACGTCGAAATTTGTTAAATCTATATTGGCATTTCTTAGAAATAGGCCATAAATTCACACTTTTCACTCGAATAACTGTCATTGACGACCAAGCTTATGAATATATGTAAAAAATCACGAAATAAACAATATTTGTTCAACGTGTTTCCGTGTTTTTCGTCCCAAACCTGTTATTTTACGATATTTCAATATTTTGCATCAATATTTTTCAGTTTGTATGAATTTTGAATAGCAGAAATAACATTTTTCGTACATAAATGCAAGAATTATCAAAGAATCAAGAAAAATGTGTGATTGATATGCTTTGCGGTATTTTCGATATAAAACGTCGAAATCAAGACAAATGTGTGACAGAAACGCTTTGCGGTACTTTCGATATAAATCGTCCAAATCCGATAAATATGCTATAGCATTTCTTAGAAACAGGCCATAAATTCACACTTTTCACTCAAAAAACTGCCATTGACGACCAGGGTTACGAATATATGCACAAAATCATGAAAGAAATATAATTGGTTCAACGTCTTTCCGTGTTTTTTGTCCCAAACCTTAAATTTTGCGAGTTTTAAATGTTTTGCTTCAATATATTTCAGTTTAAATGAGTATTGAAAAGTAGAAACCACATTTTTGTTATGTAAATGATAGAATTATCAAAAAATTAAGACAAATGTGTGTTAGGAACGCTTTGCGATGTTTTTGCTATATAAGTCGAAATGTGCTAAATACATATTGGCATTTCTTAGAAATAGGCCATAAATTCACACTTTTCACTCGAATAACTGTCATTGACGACCAAGCTTATGAATATATGTACAAAATCTCAAAAGAAACAATATTTGTTCAACGTGTTTCCATGTTTTTCGTCCAAAACCTGTAATTTCACGATATTTCAATATTTTGCATCAATATTATTCAGTTTGTATGAATTTTGAATAGCAGAAATAGCATTTTACATATATAAATGCAAGAATTATCAAAGAATCAAGACAAATGTGTGATTGATATGCTTTGCGGTATTTTCGATATATAACGTAGAAATCTGCTAAAAACGTATTGGTAATTCTTAGAAATAGGCCATAAATGCACACTTTTCACTCGAAAAACTGCCATTGAAGTTTAAGGTTACGAATATACGTACAAAATCACGAAATAATTATTATTTGTTCAACGCCTTTCCGTGTTTTTCGTCATAAACCTCTTAAATTTTGCAAATTTTAGATTTTTTGCTTCAATATTTTTCAGTTTACCTAAATGATTATTGAATAGTAGAAACCACATTTTTGTTATGTAAATGCTAGAATTATCAACAAATCAAGACAAATGTGTGTTAGGAACGCTTTGCGGGTTTTTTGCTATATAAAGTCAAAATCTGCTAAATACATATTGGCATTTCTTAGAAATAGGCCATAAATTCACACTTTTCACTCGAAAAACTGTCATTGACGACCAAGCTTATATGTACAAAATCACGAAATAAACATTATTTGTTCAACGTGTTTCCGTGTTTTTCGTCCCCAACCTGTTATTTTACGATATTTAAATATTTTGTATCAATATTTTTGAATAGCAATAATAACATTTTTCGTACATAAATGCTATAATTATCGAAGAATCAAGACAAATGTGTGATTGAAATGCTTTGCGGTATTTTCGATATAAAACGTCGAAATCTGCTAAATACGTTTTAGAATTTTTTAGAAATAGGCCATTAATTCACACTTTTTAATTAAAAAAACTGCCATTGACGACCAAGGGTACGGATAAATATACAAAATCATGTAAGAAAAATTATTTCTTCTACGTGTTTCCGAGTTTTTCGTCCCGAACCTTAAATTTTGCGATTTTTCAATTTATTGCTTCAATATTTACAGTTTAAATGAGTATTGAATAGAAGAAACCACATTTTTGTTATGTAAATGCTAGAATTATCAACAAATCAAGACAAATGTGTGTTAGGAACGCTTTGCGGTGTTTTTGTAGGAGGTTATTATTATCGAGAATGGAACTCTTGATCGCCTTATGGGAAGGGAGTTAATTGTTCTAATATTGAAATATGTAGGAAGTCACTGTACGCTCAATATATTACATATTATTTAATATAAAAATATTCTAACTGTTAAAAATGTTTCAACTCGAAAGTTTTTTCCTTGTTTTATTTTTAATATTTCCAGATTTAAAGGTGTCAAAGCGCCTTTCTATTTATTTATATATGTGTAGAGTTTTGTCTTTTAATTTAACTAAAAAAAACATTACTTAACTGAGGTTTTAATTCATTTTATTTAGATGTGGTTTTTATTTGTGTAGAACCTTCCTTTAGTCTGTAAAGAGGAAATAGTTTTTTGATGTATATACTCGTAAGCATGTCAGTTGAAATGTATTAAGGAAATACATTATGTCGCTCTTTCTTTCATATGGCATACATCCCTTATTTTTTGTAATAGCTAGTGTTTTTGTAATAGCTAGTGTTTTTGATTTGTTTAATATCTATGTTCCATCTATGCTTTCAGTTTATCTGTACGGAGCTAGAGTTGAATGTACATTTTGTTAATTTTTATATATCCCGTTCGTGTTCTTTAACCGCTAATTATGCAGTTGCTTAGTCCGATGCAGTTTTTTACATTCGGTACAATGTATTATACTCGTACTTAACATATTTCACATATCCTGTTAGGTATTGTATGTTTTCACTGCCATAAAAGCGGGCAGTATTTTTATGAGATTTAAATTTATATTTTTTAAACTGGAGCAGGTTGATGAGTTCTGTTATCTGGGCAGCTTGTTGACGTATGACGGGTGTGTTGATAAGGACATTGAAAAAAGGGTAGTGAAATGTAACGAGGTAAACGGAGCATTTTATGGTATACCTATATGCAACAACCATGCAATATCAACAGTAAAAAAATATGATCATAATAATAATAAATATAGGTTTATTGATAGCAACATAGTGTGTACATAATATGAGTATATTTAAATACACTTCAAAAACACATAAATTGCAGATTATACATTAAAGACAGAGGCTATCAAAAGGTCGGGGCTTATCTAATAACATCCCCTCGGCCAAGGTACACCACACCAATATAGGGCGAGCCCAGCCACGGGGACACCAGATGTTTTTCAGCCCACACCCTTGATTCCATACATAAAGGTGGAAGTGAAATTGGATGTGAAATTTTGACTCGGCAGAAGAAGGATAAGAGTAATATTAATGAATTGAAGTGAAAATGCGTGCACTAAGAAATATTGTCCATGTTTGAAATATTGTCCATGTTTGAAAGGAGGCGGAACGATGACATCAGAAGTGAATGCAATGAATACAATGGATGCTTTAATATGGTTTGGAAATGTGGAAAGAATGAATGATAAAACAAGTATACAATTCCGAAGTGCAAGCTGTGCGTGGAAGATGATGACCGAGGAAAACGTGGCTGGACTAAAAGGACCAGATTTAATTATTTGATTATTTTCATATATTCATTCATATTTAAAGTTAAAAAAAAAAAATCAAGGTATTGTTGTAGCAATATATATTATTTTGAATTTTGATTGTATGTTTGTAAGAATCGTTAACATGTTAGTTAAAATCAACCGATAATAAAAAAAGTACATTGATAACATTTCAGATACATTAATTGTTAAATATCTCAAAGATACTAAAGAATCTTAAACATTCAGCCTACCCCCGTTCCTCCTTTCCCCGTCATAGCATGTTACGGAACGGGACCCTTACCGCTCTATCGGAATAACCACTGAAGTGGAACTGACGTCTCTTCACGTCAGATTAACCACGGTGGCTTATCGTCCCTTCGATTGGCCTCCGCCTAGGGGCGGTCAAACGGACTCAATGCAGCGCGAATATCTCGGAACGTTGGTGGCCAACTGTCCGTGCTTGACTGAGGTTTAAGATATTGCCACACCAATGTCTCATATTGAAATTGAGGCTGCGAAACGACAAATTTCGGTGACTGATTTGGGACTTGTCCTTTTTACTTCTGAAATGAACTAAATTCGAGCTGTTTTTTTAATATAAAATAAAATACGTTCGAAGGGTTTTAGGATTGTTTTCTACTAGTTTAAACGTTCATCTTTATCTACTTCAAAATTATGGCTGAAGTATAATATATGTCACGGTAATGTTATTTCAAACCACCCTGAAGATGAAGGCTAAAGCGCGTTTGACGCGCCGACCATCATTTAAGCGAATTTAACGTAGCATAATCTCAAGGTACATAGATGCAACTGCATGCAATATAAAATGTTATATAGGTAATGTTTCTCTAAGTTATTTTTAAAAATTTATTTATACATTACAAGAAATTATATAAATTACATAATTAATGAAAAAGAACAACATGTTATTTAAAGTGGACACACAATTTATGTGCATCTGGGTTTGTTGCCTTTCATTAGTCATGTTCCTAGTAAACTACGCTTTTGTATGTATCTGACCGATGATATGTAAGAAGAAAGAGATCAAAAAGAGGTTAAGAAGATATAAAAAAACATTGATAAAGAGCTAGGACAGTTTCCCGGCGAAAAGAAGGTTGTGGGATCGAAACCACCTTGTTGAAATAATATTTAATACTCCCCATACTTTTGGGGTTGTGCATTTCTCTGTTATCAAAAATAACTTTTGAATGTTTTCTATGACTTTGTAGGAACTATAACTAACAAGATATATACAATAATATATTTTTTCTGTTAGCTATAATTAGTATTTGTATTCAAATATTTGTATTAATTCATGGCCTGTTTTATAAACGTTTATTTTAAAATTAAATAAAGTAATTATATTTATATAGTCTATCTTTCAGAAAGGAAATTACATCAGAATGCATCCGAAATTCTTGTCCGTCGAAATGCACTGTGGTATTCTGGGTTTACTGCAATTATACGGTTAGTTATGGTAGCCGCCATTATTGTGGTTTGCTGCATTCACGGCCAATCGTTACCATTGCGAGGACTGGATATAAATCGGTGTAAGATTAATGGTTTAATCACTTGCTTCCATTGCTGCTGAGATACTCGTAATGGTGAGGAATGCTCTGATATGTTGCAGTGGTATCTGGAAGGTTGATGGTGATTACGGTTAGCAAAACAAATTGATGTATGCTTTTTACTCGTAGATAAATACGTAGATTTCATTTGACATACATTCTCAAGTTAAATTCCATTTATATAGTATTTTTTTATACTTTTAAACAATTTATTAAATTCTTTAGATTTACAGAGTAGCTGATACATGAAGGGGTATATTGAAAGAGGTAACAGAGGGGATAAATAAATTCGTAAGGTGTTTAATTAAGTACCTACGAATTACAGAATAAGTATTTATGAATATTGAATTTATTTTTCAGTAAAAATATATGGTATATACTCGGAGATATAACACCACATGCTATGTTTATTGTGTATTATTTATGTGAATATTTGAAAGAATGTAATTTAAATAATTACCTATTTTTTTAAATAATTACATAGTATATAACTAGATAACAGTAGTCCCGGGCCAAGTTGCTTTAGTATACTCAACATATCAACTACGGACGCGACAACCAAGCTCGCCAATGTCCCCCGTGTGCATAGAACTAACGAAATCATATGAAGTGGACATCACTTGACACTGACGTACCTATACTATTGTATTTCATGTACTTGTATATGAGTTCACGGCTATTATTCAAGAAGAAGAAATTATTACTTACCAAAATAATATTTTTTT
Source organism: Odontocerum albicorne (assembly GCA_949825065.1). Taxonomy (NCBI): domain Eukaryota; kingdom Metazoa; phylum Arthropoda; class Insecta; order Trichoptera; family Odontoceridae; genus Odontocerum; species Odontocerum albicorne. The sequence continues at coordinate 16,316,835 of OX463852.1, read as the reverse complement.
ATAAGTTCGCATCCATAAAGTAACATATACATTTGGTGGTATTTCAAAGGAAATTAAAACTTCATTACTATGTTATGTATAATTTAACTTTCCAATTTGTTTACAAAGACAGCATAAGACATAAAGCTGGGATATTATTGTATATCAATTTTATTTTACATTTGATAAAGGTTCAACTTATTTATTACATAAAATAAAATTTATAGTATCATATTAAATACTAAATATATAAAGTTTTTAAAATTATAAAAACAGGAATAAATATATTTATGTTTTCCTGTGTAGCGGCTAATATATGGAACATATCAATATTAAAAATGAACATTCATCAAGGACATTCTTAACTGCCAGTTCGTGAATACGGCACCAAAAAATATCTTAATTCACGACGGCGTTAACATTTTTTTTATCACTTGGTGTATAGTATGTTTTGTAGAATTAACTTGAATTAACCAAAATAAGGCAATTTCATTTGGCCATAATTTACAGATTTTAGACAGGTAGACAATAAGTAAGTAAATAAGGGTGTATGTCGGGAGAGTTAATAGGCTAAAGACGTCTTCGTCGAGGCTACCAGCAATGCAGCGCCGTAGTATGTTGGGTACTCGAGGATCCACGTCAAAGGTCCCCCCAGTAATCTGATTTAGAGACAAAGAGCATTTATGTGTTACCCCACTTCTTCCTGCTTCATAAACAGTGGCGTTGCTAAATATTTTTTTAACAATGATTAAATTTTATTTAATATATATATCAAACAAATATATTTGCCTAAAATGAATGTCGAACGAGGAAGATATAGACCAAGAAGAGAGCAGACGAAAATAGTTTAGGACACTTCAACTGATGGAAATGTAAGAATTATGAAAGCAGGAGAGATTGATTTACGAGATATATGGATGTGAACGAAGCGAGAAATGTATCCATGGATAAATATATGTAGTGATTTATCCTCTCTGCCTACTCCAAAAAGGCACATTGCGTGATGGTATACGTATATATGTAAATATGAGTTCGAGAAAAGAAAATGTGTTAAAACTATTGCATTTGCAACTAAATGCTCTAAACTAAGGTGTGATCACATTTTCTTTGGTACTGTCAGTTATCTAGACAATATATGTTTTTCTTCGAGTGTCGATTTCTACAGCTTTAGGAATTGTGCTGTATTGAATTACACCATCGTTGTACACAGTGCAAGTATTTTTTAGTAATAATATATTTTAATACGTAAGTGAATGAGTTGTTCTTAATCAAACTAGACATTCTAGACTAACTCATTTGAAGATTGCCTAGCAATACTATTAAAGCTACTTTGATAAAATATTACCGATACACCTACTTTAAAACTTGAAGTAGCATGCTACTCAAGTGTTTCAACTACAAATATGTACTATTATTTTGTAGTCATGTCTTTCAATCAACCTGAAAGGTGTTACGAAGCCATAAGTGAAAACGAGACAAAAAACTTTTTTAATTCAGACCTTTTACCAACTGAGCCACGGAGGTCAACATAAATGCTATTTGAAAAATATAAAACATGGCATCCTTTTTACAGGTAAAATTCTCCTAGATTAACGTGCCAGAGTCAATTTTGTTTGATTTACTCAAACTCGTAAGTTTTAAAAGTACCGTATTTTTTATTTTCATTGTCACTGAGCATGTTACCACCCAGAGGTGGAACAGGGCGGGACACAATGCCAGGTATCCTGATGATAGGTGGATTCTGAAAGTGTTGAAGTGGTGATCGACAAGCGAAAAAAGGTGTGGGAAGACTTCTAGTAAGATGGTTGGATGGTATCAGAAAAGTGGCTAAGAGCATCTGAAAGCAAAATTCTCATGATGGCTAGAGAAGAAGGGAGTCCTGTATCAAACACTGAAATTGACTAGGCTAATGATCATAGTGATGATGTCAGTATTTTTTAAAATTATAATACATTACATAAAATATATATCATATATACGCAGACTTCCCAATTCTTCACAGGCCACGGGAGTTTTAATAGCAAACATTTATTATTTAATATAGTCCATTTGTAATGTTACAACTTATGTAGCCAACCAGATTAATCTGCTGACTATATTTTGCGGACCAATATAGAAACTAGAATCTCTTAAAATATGGAGGAGTTCTATGCTGCTATACGTTGGAGTATCTTCGGACCGGTTGGCTACTCCGACTTTATGGCAACCAGGGATAGTTGAACAGTTTTTTTCCAATTTTTGTGAATAATTTGATGAAAACCTTAATCTTTAAAGACATTCTTCAGTATAAATAAATCTTTTATTTTCCTATTTATAACCTCTGATCGTGGCACTGACATTCGGTCATTGCCACGCTGTCCTTTTCATACTCCGGTGTCACCATCAAAAGAGAGACTCCGCCGGGAACAGCTCTTTCATCAAAGTATGACTATACACAATTTACTTACATCATACTGTAAGGTAACATAAGTGGTTTTTGGATTTGGGTAAATTCATAAGCTAGATTGATACAAAAAAAACATGCACTAACATTTTTTATGCCGTATTTTTTAAATAGTGAAAAATTTTTTAAAGGCAGAAAAATCAGGCCGGTCATTTGTCCAATTCCCTCAGTGAATATTAATATTCAAGAATAGTGGTGCTTTTTTAAGGTAGATACAGATATGTCGCGACTCACGGCATCCGCCCCACCGTACTGAGTTATCGAGTTATCGCGAAGTGCCATTTACTATAATAAAGTAACACCGTTCACTAAGAAAACTCTTCTTAGTTGAGCTGACTCACCAGAACTAGATCCCATTAAAATATTTAATAATATTCAATAACGAACAAAGCGTTTCATTGTAAAGAATCTTTCCAAAAACATTGTACAATTATTTAGGTTAGTAAAACAATAATTTCTGATAACAAATGAAGATATAGAGATCTTCACAGTGCGCTGGTACGTGGGAAGTTATAATGGAGACCATTGAGGTGGAACCGATTTGTTATTCTCAAATCGTGAAGAAAACCCAAAATAAATTTTTGAGACGTCTTCTTAGGGAAGTGCGGTTTGTACCTGTGGCTATAAGTCTACCAGGTTTCTTCTAGGCATGTTAGGATACTTTTCCTCTATTTTTGAGTAAGCATTAAAATATTAATGTACATGATTAAATATTGTACACATTCTTTGGGTATATGGTATAAAGCCATGTAGCAAAGCTTCACTCACAGTTTGCCAAGGCAAAACAGCTGTCACTATGTAAATAAAGAACATGGAACTTTCAAAGCGTTTCATTTGGACTTTACTAATTAAGTGCAGCTAAAGGTTTTTAATTTCATTTAGCGGATTGTAGTTTACTTTCTTGTCACGTTTTTTTTTTACTTATATTGAGTCATAATTTCTTCCTACTATCAATTAAATTCTAACATATTTCATAGAATAGCTTACACAATCAATTCGTTTTTTTTAAAGTTTGTAATGTTTTTTTTTATACGTTCAACAATTGAATGGTTGAATTAAAATAGGCACTAAGTACCAAAAAAAAAAACAAAAAAAACTAAGTATGCAGTTTCATTATATATGACATAGAACGAAACTGCATACTTAGTTTTTTTGTTTTTTTTTGTACTTAGTGCCTATTTTAATTCAACCATTCAATTGTAAATCGTTTATTGGAGCATAGTATGAAAATGCTGTTAACCTATCTAGATAAGTAAATTTCCAATGAATAGATGGATTTACTTTCTAAGTAGCGTATCTAAATTCAGAAAATTTTCTTAAAGAGATTTCTCTTGCAAGAATGTCGCATAAGAAAACAATTAATATATTTAACTGCTCTTTGTAGTTTTGATGAAACTGTTGAAGTAAGAAGCAATAAGAAAAAAATAATTTTATCCGCTGTAGTGTTTTCGATATTATTTTCAATATGCACATCAAAACTGATGTTTTTTTTCTTTAATTAAGACTTGGTTTATGAAGAACCATATACTCGTATTTTAAATTTAAAAAAAAATAATACCAGTTGAAGGATCGAAAGCTTTGTAAATTACAGTTTCTAGCCAAGTTTTCATAACGTTGATAAAACGACACTTCCTCAAAGTGAAATTGTAATCATTGTTAAATATTGTACACACTTAAAATAATTAAATTACAGGATTATGCATTTGTATTTGTAAAAAAATAAAATTCTAGGATTATGCGTTTGTAAAAAATAAAACTATAGAATTATGCAAAAATTACAATGATATCGATGATTTAAAATTTAATAAGAACAGAAAATCTGTGTGACCTGGAATAGTGTCAAAAATGTCTGGATTGGCGCGGTATTGGATGCGTTCCGCGCGGCGCGGTATTGGAGGTAAGGAAAATGCGAACCACGGGTAGATCTTAAGAATGTGACATAGTTGAATATGTAATTTCATCATGATTTATATCCATACCCATGAATAAATTCTCACGGAATCTTGCTTGTAGGCTCGAATTCAGGAAATAAAACAAACGTCTCAAGTTTTAAACGTAGTAACAATCACTAAAAGTTATTTATATTCTTGTTTTCGAATTATTCCCGTTTTTTAATAAAGATAACATAATTTAAGAGTGAGAAGGATGCTTCTTCTTCTTTATCTTATTTTAGGCCTGTTGGCCTGTTATGGTCTTGCATCATCGTTTGCCTCTTGTGACGTCGACTGCCAGCTGTCTTTCCATCTTTTGGGAGGTCGTCCTGGAGGTCTGCTTGCTTGGGGGATATTGCCCCATTATGGCATATATACATGATAACAATATATACGCTCACAGACCTGATCACATAGCCTCGGACAAGGAAATGAAAAAGGTAACGACCAAAGCTAGGAAAAGGACTACGATTCGAAAAACAAACCTAACTAGACTGGCATGCTGGAACATAATGCCCTGGAGAAATCGAGAAGGATGCCCTGATAGTAATACACTTTCGTTGTATGCAAACAATCTGGGGAGCTTATTGCCATGTAGCAATCTATTCTAACCAATCAGAAAGCTGTTGAAGAAGCCGTAAGTGAACACCAGACTACAATCCTTTTTTTTAATCTGGGTTCCAATGGGAATCGACCCGCAACCATTGAGCTGGAGGACAGGCGTCGTGTCTTATCAACTAGGCGATGAAGGTCATCATTAATGAATTTAATAAACATGTTTAAGTAAAACAAACAAACTATAATACTTATAAAAAGGTGTAGAGTATTTTCTAAACATATGATAGGACTGACTGTTACATTTAACACACTGGTCCAAAAGTTTCCGGCCTGAACCAGTAAGTGCATGTACACGTATGTGTATGTACAGATATTGTGCCGACCATGTCTAACTCATGGTAAGACAATATCACACTTTAAATTTGATCCCTACCTTAAGTACGATGTCAATTAGGGACGATAAAAGAGGTGTTGTTTCGTTATATTATTAAAATTATTTTTTTTAAAAATCGCGCGGTTCTCAACTTTCTTTCAATTGACGGCAAAAGCTTAGCAGAAATTAAAGCTCCGCCGCATCTAAACGTCGATTTATTTCTGCCAGGCTTTTCCCTCATATTGAAAGAATCTTGATAGCTACGCCAAACTCAACATTTAACATTTCAGAATATAACTAAACAAAACGTCTATTGGTTCTACTTGACCTAATATTGAGGATAGAGTTATTAAATTTTAACTGTAACATCACCTGACCATGCTGTGAACTTGGCCGAAACGGTACCTGTCCATACACGCTCTTACCTGTTTATGTCGGAAACTTTTGGACCTTAATATTATATCTCCAGACAATAATGTTAAATCCAGTTCACTCAACTTATATAACAGTAAGTTATATGTCTATTTGAATGATTCAGCTTAAAATTGTAGTGATATCCTCCATGCTTACATACATCGTCATCACACATAAAATGGAGTAACAACAATCTCTGGGGCTTCTCCGAGTGATCTCATAGGTGACACAAAGGGAAGGAAATATGGACCCTCATCCCCGATGGCTGAATACTGCGGCCGGGGTGGGAGTAATGGTTTTTATAGGGAAATATCACCATGATGGGCGATGAAATAGGTAGATAGTTACTCGTATTTGGTTACGTATTGGAATGAGTTCAAATTCAATAACTTGAAGGAATTTTGAGCAATATTTTATTCAAAGTGTTTATAGTTAATAGGTTTGTTAATTTTTCATCAGTTTTTGATTTAAACCCCTTTTAGAAAACACATTTTTTAACTAAAAATGCAGAAAAAAAATATTATTGTTTTTTTTATTTCTAAAGGGAATAAATAGCTCTTAGACGTTAAGTACTAATCTTAAAAAAAGCTTAGTCAAGCTCGAAAGTAACCAAAATTCAAATCAAAATATTTAAACATTATTTGGAATTCTAATGCATCTCAATACGTAACTAAACAAAATTAAATCAATGTCCTTTTATTCAATCTAAGGGGAACTGATAGGTCAAAGAAATAATAAAAAAATATATATACCATATGTATATATTATTTGGAGCAATTTTGACACAGGGAAAAATGCAAGAACCATGTGAAACGGAAAAAGTATGTGTGATTAGATGTGTGAGTGCCCATGACACAAAGGCTGTATGCATTGAATAGTGTGGAGACCTATGCTCTTTGCCTACACCAAAATGAATATGTTGTGGTGGTGTGTAATATGAACTATAATGTGTATTAAGATAAAATATTAAAATTTAACACAAAGTTTTTAACAAGTATTTATTTCACCATGGGAAAATAATTTGCTTTTTAAATTTTATTTTTAATTTTATTTTTATGCATTGAAAAAATATTTTAAAATGCCTGATTTTTTTTCATTAAACGTTTTGAAAGATAAAAAAATTGTCGGTTTACTTAATGTACAATATAAAAATCAATGTTTTAATTAAAATTAATTGGGTTCAAATACTAGAAAATAAGCATTTTCAAAATAATTTCAAGAGTTTAATGAATCGTTAAAGATGGGACCAAAGATTTGAAATTAAGTATATTTTGTGATAAGAAAACAGTTTTTGTATAAAACTAAAAGTTTAAAAAAAAAGTCAGGAAAAGTTTTAAATTTATTATTTTCGTTAAATATTTTTATATCTTTAATTAAAGTTTCAACGTGTTATTTCCACGTGTCACACATGTCACAGAGGCACTTCGGTAAAAGGGTTCCGTTGTTGGTTGCACAAAATAATGCTGCATTTAAGGATGTTGGTCACACGCTTACAGAACATTCTCTTCCCCTCTTCAGCCTTCAGGATCCGTTCCCTTGTCTTATTGCGCTGGTCAAGCCCCGTCTGGAGAAGGTCGATGGAGGCTCAAGTGGTTTCAACGACCATTTGTTGTTCGATTGAATTAAAAGCTATTGAAGAGGAAATGTCAATAAGTAAGAGCGGTGGGGTTCAATGGTAACATAGTTAAGTTTTATGTTTTTAAAGATGAAAAATTAATAATAATTAAGAAAAAATACATAAAAGACGTGTTCGTGACTTAATAGTAGAACGTTTGTGTTCCACTCTGAGATATTGGGTTGATTCCAAATATACTTTTTCCACCTTGTCTTTTTGGCACATTCCACATATTTATGATCTATCTTTGTGATTGCATTTCTAGTTTGTATTTTATACAATGAAAATTTAACATCTTTGTGGCAGATTTTTGTGAATGTTCTGGTAGTTTGTATTAATGTGAAAGTTCAACATGTTTCTGGTTAATCTTTGTTATTTTACTGTCATTTTGTATTATACATAATGAAAGTTTAAAATGTTTCTGGTTAATCTTTGTAATTTTAGTCATTTTTTATTATACACAATGAAAGTTCAACATGTTACTGGTTAATCTTTCTTATTTTACTATCATTTTATATTATACACAATGAAAGTTTCACATGTTTTATATTGGACTCATAGATTTTACTGTACACAAAGAAAGTGTAACGTCTTTCTGGTTAATTTTTGTCATTGTTCTGGAAGATTATAATGTACATAATGACAATTTTACATCTTTCTGGATGATTCGACTGCTATTTTGTATTATACATAAAGAAAATTAAACATATTTCTGGTTAATCAATGTGATTGAACTGTTAGTTTGTATGATACACAATGAAAATTTTACATCTGATTAATTTTTGTTTCTGGACTGCTAGTTTGTATTGCATAATATTTTATTACAATTTCGTTATGAAGTGTCTTTCAAATTGAGAGTTTTTTTTAATTATTGGATAAAATACAGATGGCGACATTTATAAAAATGAAGTTGTATACAATACAACAACGCGTTTGAATTGTTGAATTATTTCATGTATTATATTCTCCGGAAACGGTGGTGTTAATTGGCCACCAAGATCATGGGATCTGACACCGTTGGACTATTTTTTCTGGTGTTACGTGAAAAGCCAGGTCTATAAGAATGACCCCCAATCAATTCCTGAGCTGAAGGACGAAACTATTTGCGTTATTGTCGAGTAAAACCGCAAATATTCAAAAAAATGTCATCGAAAATGTTGACAAAAGAGTGGACATCTGTGGAGCTGCAAGAGGTGGACATTTGGCGGATATTGTTTATTGTCTTTAAATGTCATACATTATACTTTAATGACCAATAAAAAGTTTTTTGAAATCAAATTGTGTGTTTTATTCAAGAATTAACAAGAATAGAATTAAAAAAAACCAGTCAATTTGAAAGATTCTTCATATAGGACAACCTGGTGCGTTTATTGCTGTATGGCAATATTTTACAATTAATAAGAAATGTGTTACAGAGACTTGACGTGGAAAGCAGGCTGACATTCTTTTTAATTGTGAACATATTTAGTTCAACATCACCCAAGTTTAAGAGGATATTGGTTGAATTGATTGAGGCATGAGTATTGGCTGGAAGAAATTCCTGTATAGCAATAACCCAGCCGGTTGCACCATATTAAATCATTTACAAAAAATAATAAAACATCTACCTGCTGACATAACAGTACTTTGCCTGAAACGAACACTGGAAATTTGATGTTTCATCGTTGGTTTTATATATAAATTATCTATTTATCGTGAATACCTTGATTTATTATCTGTTTATCGTGAATACCTTGATTTATTATTTTTTTGTTAGTATTTTTTTGAATAAAAAAAAAACATTATTATAATTAGGAACTCGAGCCTGCAGCCTCCGAATCAGGAGATAGGTGTTTTACCACTAGCCTACATATGTTCATAAAAACGTAAACATAATTTTAAAGAATCATTAACAGACTTTCAACTATCTACCAGCACTGGTAAAAAATATTTACTGAATAAAAATAAAAGTATGCAAATAAATTGCTTCAATAAGAGAACTTTAGAATCTTGAAAACTTTTTTGAACACGATATATCGGTCGTCCCATGGAAAAGATCGACTGATTTTTTTCCCCGCAAACAACGAAAAATGGCTTTTCTTATAATTGAGTGTGCGGAAAAAAATGTGTTTGTGAAGTCTTCGATAATATTTTTATTGTAAAACGTGCTTAACGCTCTCAGAATAAATAAGTTACTCAATATTCACTAAAAATCTTTCAAACCATCATTACCAACAGCCGTTGTAGCCGCTTAATGCATCCCTCCACGTCTCATGCACCCCCACCACGTCTCATGCATCCCTCCACATCTCCTTTTACTCCCTCCCAATGCCCTTTTTAAAGTAGAGTGCAAGTGTCACTACCTCCATCCCCCGCTACCCTCCCATTGCCGGGCGACGTGACGAATTTAAATAATAGCAGTAGGCACTTCCGTATGTTGGCAACACTAGGATAGTGGCAAATTCGACTTATTCGATTAATACTATTTTTGTCTATGCTTGTTTTTCTTTCTATTGGTCTAGAATAACAAAGTTACATGTGTCATAAGTGTGAAATGAAAAAAAATGTTTTGGTGAAAATTTGATTCCAATTTACGAGTATATAAGAAATGCCAAACATTGAATGATAAGGCTATTTTGTTTTGAAGTTTTAGTTCATTATGGCTGTGTGAATTTTTGAGACAACAGTGCTGGACAAATATTATAACAATGAAACCACTCCCGTGAGTATTTTGACCAGAAGACGCATCATCTTCCTGGACATTTTCTTACATGAATTTTCTCCTGCAACATCAATTGAAGGTTTTTATAGTTTTCTCCTCGTATGTTCAAAGCACTCTACTTTTCTCCTTAAGGTGATAATATACTATATCTATTTATTCATCCGTTTCAAAATATTACAGACTTTCTCAACCCTTGCAATATTCAGCATTCGATAACACCACATTTCAAAAGTTTCTACTAAGTGTCCTTCCTTCAAAACCATAGAGAATTACAAACAGTATGTTATAACACAAAAAATCACATACATAAGTCAAGATTAAAATCCTTGTAAAGATCTTTCATTTTGAAAAAGAGACTTCGTGCCATATTCGCACTTACAATAAACTCTTGAGACTAAGCCCATTGATCATTTAACCAGCATCTTAAATATTTACTTGCTGGACAGGCTTAATAACTTTATTATTTATATCAAGAGGTGCCCTTACCTATTCATTTATTTTACTTACCGTCATACCTTAGGACAAATAAAATAATCATGATGAAATTATGTTTTGTAGTGAATTCATTCTTTTGTTTAAGAATTTATATTTTTATGTGAATTTCGTTTCATAAAAAAATTGAGTGATGATAGAAGCCAGGTAATTTTAAAGTGACCACAGTCTTTTGTAGAAAAATAGTATATTTATGTTAAAATGATGCCAATGGAGGGAGAGCGACGCCCATATAAATTCACTATGCGCAGCAGATACTCAAAAACAAAAATAATGTCGCGATTGTGAACATTTCAGCATTTTTTATGATCGCTCACCAATGTGGTTTCAGGCATATTGATGAGCGTAGCAAAGGGGCTCTTCGGGTTTAAAGCCTCTGGAGTAGGCACGAAACTCGTGGTTTGTCATTGAACTTGTTAGCAACAGAAGCGCTCGGCGCTTACAAGTATTGTAACCAGGTAAACTCTTTTACCAGACTGGCACTCTTTTTTTAGTATCGAACCGTGAACCTCAAGAATGTTACCACAAGGCTACGGAGGTTGTCACGTGGCGATGCTTTGTGGAATGGCAATCGAACCAACAACCATTTATTAGGAGCGTTGAAAAATCATCGTAAGTTTTTGAAATATTCTTCTTATTTTCATCCATTTTTCATGCCTGAAGATGAGGATCTTTGTATGAAAAATCTTTTTGTCAACAAACTTTACTCATCCACAGCGACCATGGGTATTTTGGAAGCGTTCTGAAAATATCTGAAATAATCATGAAAGCGTATCATGAAGGGGTTTGTCCATAACCCTCCGGCCTCCGTGACTTAGTTGGTAAGACCCCTGTGCCCTAACCCGGAGATTACGGGTTCAATTCTCGAGTTTTAGTCTGGATTTCACTTAAGATATTTTTGATGTTTTTACGATGGGTTTGAAGAGATTACCACATGCCAATGAACCCTCCAGGTTGTAGTTTGTAAAACTAAATTGTAATACAGTACGAATTAACAAAAAAACATTTTAATTGTGTGTCTAACTGTGTGTTTATATAAGATCCGTGCTGATAATTTTTAGACATCCTATTATTTTTATTATTGTATATGAATACAGCATACATACACTACACCTAAAGCCGAATGTGTTACTATTACATATTAACAACTTTGTATAATAAAACTCATAGGTCACTGGGTATTGTATAATACCATATATTAACAGCAATTAAATGTTTCAAATTATAGAAATTTTTAAAAAAGATAAAAATTAATACTTTTACAATATTATTTTCACAAAATTAAATGATATACAAATACCTACATTTCGCTTAAAAGCTATCATATGTATTTTATAAATACCTTCGTACATTTGTGCTATTTTTTAAGCGCTGAGAGGAAATCTGCTGGAGATTTATGACTGCATAAATCGGGAAATATCGTTTTGGACACATTAAAATTGTGAAATTCCTGGGGAGCCATTGAAATTGTCCGATGTGTAAAATGTTAATGGGCGATTATGTGCGTAAAAGCTTTTTTTTGTCAAAAATTTCAAGTGCATCGGAAGTTAAAAGCCCCTGTCCAGAGTAATTTTAGTAATTTATCTCTGCTTTATGGGGATGGGGTGTAAAAGTGCTAACGTGACATATCAGAATTTGGGGAATGTAAAGTACAAACAAGCTCAACGACTGAAACACGTATGTATGCATTGATATTATCGATCGTTAGAAATTAATGCAATTGTGGTATTTGATTTTATAAATCTTAAAATTAAGTGTATTTTAGCATATTTCTTCGACCGACACAATATACTTTTTTTCCCCTACATATACATCTTGTCACGTAGGTCCTTCTGTTCTTTACTGATATCTACGAGTATATCATCTTCCGAAATTACGCTCACTTGGTCAGACCATACTTTTATCGGTCCTTCTTTCAACTTCCTCTCATGTTTGCGCTAGAAATTTGTTACTTTAATATTTTTTCACTCCTCCCTACATGTTCAAACTACCACAACGTTTATTTTTTATCTTATTTAAGACATCTGTCTTTGGTTAACAATTACCCTCAATAATAATATCGACACATCAAATATTCTTCTACAGCATTTACTTGTCCCTTAAGATCCATTTACCACATTCAAGTTTCATTTGCACACATTAATGTTGACACTAATATGCTGTTGTCAACTATCATGTTGCACACATTAATGTTGACACCAATATGCTGTTGTCAACTATCATGTTGCAGGTCTTGATATTGTTTGGTTTAAGTAAAATTTGTCATTCAATATTTCTATCCTCATTTGTGTCATCTGAGCAGAATTCATCAATTCGTTTTAATCTTTCATTGTTCACCCAAATATTGTATTTACTTTTCCTTTTTCTTTCCTCACAATTTCTCTCGTGCTATTTAAAACGGATGTGACCTTATTTGTTTTAACAAGTTACTTATACGCTGTAATTCATTTCATTCACACTACATGTTATCAGTGCACAGTAGTCTATATGTGTGTACATTTCATTCGCACTACATGTTATCAGTGCACAGTAGTCTACATGTGTGTACATTTCCGCTCAACATTTCATTCACACTACATGTTATCAGTGCACAGTAGTCTACACGTGTGTACATTTCCGCTCAACATTTAAATGCCACCCAATGATCTTTGAAGATCTTTACTACATGAGTCTGTATAAATATTAAAAAACCAGGGTTACATCCTTTATTTACTCTTTTTGTAATATTAAACCCCTCAGCCAAGGTACTGTTCAATTTGATGCAGGGTCTATTCTCAGTATATAAAGATGCATTACCGCGTATTGACTCACATGCCACACCATATTCATTCAATATATTTCATATCACATAGTCATTCACTTTCTAGATTGACTGATGTTATGTCCACTTCTTTACTTGTTGTCATACATGTTGCTAACATAATACGTAATAAATCTATTTTATAACAACTAAGGAGGCATGTTGATCATGTCACTTTTTCAATGTTTCCTATATTTTTTGAACTATTTTTTTCCTTGCTGTTTGTTGAATCATAATACTTTGGTTAAAATTTTGAGCCCGTCTTAGATGCTAATTTCTAACCTTAAAATAATGTGATTTGTATTCAGAGTCGGGCGTCGTATGTTTCAATCTTTCTAGTCAAATAACTACACCTATTGAATTCCTTATTTAAAAAAGCTCTAAAAATGTGTACGAAATTTTATTTTTGTGCTAATTTGTTAAGTAAAAGCAATAGTTAAGATTTTGTACTCATGTATTAAGGTCAAATTATATATTTGAGCTTGATGTAGCCTCTCAATTCCATTATGGTACTTCCTTTATAAAAAGAAACATCACAATACTTATCCAATCTTTCAATTTACGTTCATGACACTTAAGGACATATACAATAGCCTTTTTTTTTACTTATTAGTTTAACAATATGCTAAATTAGGTTTGAAGTTTCAAATACAATGATTTGCCGAAAAAACATTAAGAAACGCCGATTTTCGTAAAAAATGACACAATTTAAAAAATATTTACATTTTTATTTTTTATAAAACACTCCTCTGCCTGATCAGGAGAACGCCCGTCCTAAGGTTGGTATTTTTATAAAACACTCCTCTGCCTGATCAGAAGAACGCTTCTATGGTTGGTATTTTTCACAAAAAATAAAATATATAGAGTAGTCATAAGTGGAAAAAATAGACCATATGCACATTATATCAAGAAGGATCGTTCAAATAACATAAATTCCTTTTACAAAGAATCAATCATTGATTTATATACTATTTATTTTATATAAATCAATGATTGATTCTTTGTAATTTATACGATTTATATATTTATACGATTTATATAAAATAATACTCATAGATCTACAATAAAGAAAGGAAAATGGATCTATTTGCACACCAAATGCACACTTTTCCATTAAATGATTTTGAAAAAAAATCATTTTCATCTTGTATTGATAATTGTTTTTTCTAGCCTGATTTTTCTCCGTCATTTTTAATTTGAGTTTTATAAAAACCGTATATTTTAATGTCTCTAGTGACTTTAGATAATGTATTTTCTTAGAAGCCAAGACTTTTGGCATATATAAAAAGTTAAAATATATATATTTGTATCAAACTGAGGAAGGTGATGAAAAATATGTTTGTTTTATTCTTGACGAATGCCGTTCTATTCATTTCAAATGAAAGAAAACTCTCTCCATCTAAACTTGGTTGAAAAGCTAACTGAAACAATTAAAAATGAACTTTGTCTTCAGGAAACAAAACTAAGAAAGACATAATAAGTAATTGTTGAAGTTGCAAGTAGATCATTTATTTGCCGTGCCCATTAATGCGGCAGACAAAAGAAATCGGGTCAGCGTGGCTAACTTTTGAATGCAATTGCTTTGTCTCGAGCCCTCAAAGCGAGTAAAGCTGATTCAAGGAATACTGAAAGCGGATAAGTCTTATTCAGGGTATACTCAGGGAAAACGGAAGGAAGTAGAGTTTAGAAGCTAACCTCAGACAGAAGCTTCTAAAAAGATTCTAGAGGTTTTCTTTATCTACCTAAAGTACTATTTATTTTAAGTCATTACTAGGCTTAAACATTTTTAATATTTAAAACATTAAGTATTATATAGAGCTTTCGGTATGAAAAATACAGCCAATCATGCTTATTTCCATGTGATTATCTCTTTCAATCATACAAAAAGGTGTTGATTAAACCTTAAGTGAAAACCAAACTTGAATAAATTTTTGAAAAATATGGGTAATAACGGAAATAGTACCTGTAACCTGCGGGTAGAAAATAGACGTCTTATCAACAAGATCACGTAGCCCACCATTATCTTTATTGATACAGAATAATTCAAAGCTTCAAAATAATAAATTAAATTGATATGTCAACTTAGGCTTAGAGAATAAAAACTGGTTTAGTTCAGAAAAAATATATATTTTCTCGTATATTGTTTATAGTTAAGGCATTAACATTGTGGAGGTTTAAAGACATTGTAATTTATTTTTATCAAACACTGTTTATGTCACTTTTTGTAACGGTATAACTCTACCGGTTTCAAGGATTTCACCTCATCATCAGGGAGCACGAACAAGACTTTTGTGCTCCCCAGAAGATGAAGTGAAAGCCTTGAAACTGGTAGGGTTATACCATTACAAAAAGTGGAATAAACAGTGCTTGATAAAACAAATTAGAATCATTTTTCTCGTATGTCTTTTTATGTAACAGTTTAAACTCATAACATATGTACATCAACAAGATTTTTAGAACGTTTTCTCTAATAATATTTGATTAATTTTGTTATTGAATTAAACAAAAATAGCCCACGTTAGTTGTTCTTCTGGAATTTATACTTGAAAATTGGAGGGAGAATTTATACTTGAAGATTGGAGAAAGAATAATATTTAAGAAAATAGGGAGTAGTTCGTCTTTCCAGCTATTCATTTCTCACGTCTTTTTTTCAAAATAGACTTAAAAAATGAAACCTTTAAGATTTTTTCTTCTGGATTACGAATTGTTTTTTCAAAGAGCATTACCATTTTTAAAAATCATCACTTTATATTTTTGCAAAGGGTTTCTTAAATACCGCTGATATAAAACAAATCCTGACTTGGGCAGAAAGGTGGAAGCCTATCGTATCTGTGAAACTTAATTTATAATACTGTTGAAAATATATTTTTTGATAAATCAATACTAAATCATTTCACAGTCGACAGACATTTGTATTGCGGAAAACAAAATGGTTAAAATTTTCCAATAATGGTTGAGACTTCTGCTATTTTGTTTCTGATTAATTTAATCAAAATTCAATTAAGTTATCTTTTGTTTTTTTTTTTTTTTTAACCTGGTGAATTTATTGCCATGTGGCAATCTCTTCCAACCAACCAGAAAAATGTTTTTATATGCCCTAAGTGTTAACCAGACTGGAATCCTATTTTAAAAAATCTGGGTTCCAGCGGGGATAGAACCCGCAAACTCCGGATCAGCAGACAAGTGTCTTACCACCAGGCCACGGAGGTCGTCAGTTATGTAAGTATTGTGTGAATAATGTCACAGTAAAATATTTTTTGAAATTGTGGATAATCGAGGAAAACAAGAAATTCCACTGTTTTAAATTCCCATCAACAAATAATGTCTGTATTTATATATTATTTCGTGACATGTGTTTAAGCCTCTTCGAGGTTCCTATTAATCTGCCTGGCGAAAGCCTCGAGCTAGAAAGTCGATAGACATGCCACGGGAAGTAAGTGAAATAATGAGAAATCATTTTTCAACCAATACGAGAACGCTCATTACAAACTTGTCTTCGTTCATTTGAAATATATAGTTTCTTAAGAATTAAATATCTAACATTAGTATTCTTATTTGATAAATGTGGTAATTTTCCAAATTTTGATAACGAGAACATACTTTGATTGTGCTTTAAGAGCCTAAGTGTATTATCTAGAAAAGTAATTTACTTATCCTTACAATACTGTTTACCCAAATTTAAGTGTTCTTATTGCCGTGTCCCTTTTGCACAGAGTAAAAAAAAATACTACAACTTTTCTATACAAGGACACAGCTGTCATATCGTCCACACTCATATATATTTTCATGCACAATCTTCCATATTTTTTTTAAATTGACTCACTTGATTCAGCCTTATTTTCTCGGTCTACCACTTCCACGCATACCTTGCATTTCTGGCTTGTATACTTACTAAGTCGTTCATTCCCTCCATATGTCCAAACCATCTTAAAGGGGTATTCTACTCTAGAGGCGGGATTTACGGGCGTTTTTTCAGATTAAATAAAAAAAACAATTTTTTTTTCATATACATTTTTTTATAGTTGGTTTATTGTTGATTTGAATATGGACAAAAAAAAATTGAAAAAAAAAATTGAAAATTCAGGATGTTATATTGTTATATTATTATATTTTTATAGTTAAAAAAATATTTTTGAATTTTTTAAGATAGGAACGATATAAAAATATTTAATAAAACTTTATACTAAATTTAAAAGCAATTGGTTGAATAGAACTTGAGATTTTATGTCGACCAGGTCGAAAAAAGCAGTTTCGAGAAAAACGCGTTTAAAGTTTTGAGATTATTGTCCGAGTCATCCTTGTGCGGCGTAATTGCTCCCTTATTTATAACTATAACTTTGTAAATATTGAGAATTTTAAAATTTCCTTTTGACAATATATTTTTAAAGGTCTAAACTTTAAGAATATGCAAACAATAAAAACGATTTTTTTCAAATTTCTAGAGTAACATAGAATACCCCCCTTAAAGCTCATTAATAATTTCATTTAAAACATCAATTTTATTCATGCATTCATTTCTGATGTCTTCATTCCGCCTTTTTTCATACGTTACCCACACCTATATTTTGAAATAATTTGTACTAACCGGTTGGACACAGATAAGGTATGGTCAAATAACATCTCTTGTCATATGTAAGCCACGGAGGTCTTTTAAAGATAATAATCATTTAAAAAAATCTGCCAGCTGTTTTACATTATGAATGTGTCAAGAGAATTATGCATACAAAGAATAAGAAAGAAACGATATTATAACTTTTATAACCTTTGTTCATATATTGACACTTGACATATTTTTCTTAGTGCACGTTATTTCTTGGCGTTGTAGTCGAGGATCTCCTCGTCGTCAATTCAGTTGAAAAGCAAGACTGTGAAGATTTTTTTTCTTCTTTTCTCTATCTGGATGAGCCGTTGCACACCAGCAAACTCACCGACTACACCGCTTTACTGGATCCGTTGGTACATATAATTGCGACAATCTAAGCACAGCGGCATGTTTTTCCTTTCTTTTAAGAATAGATATGACGATAGTCATAGATATCCATATTCTCTCCCATAATTGGTGGAAAAAATGCTTGTGTCATTTAAGGGATGAAGGACAGCACGGGGTTCGAACCGGTGAGCCTCCGCACTGAAGTCCAATGCGTTACCGCACGCCTATGCATCTTCGTTAATTTATTTCCACATTACTTATCTTAAATTTAATCTTGTTGTGACATATGTGTAAAAATAAGGTTTGAAATGAAAGTTGACATGCAGTTATTGCGACGGTTTTTATAAAACTTAGAGTCCATTTCCGTTCTAACAAACATGAAATATAAGTTAGAAAATAAGGGTGTAGGTTTCGCCATGGGATTTGTTTTAAATCTGCCAGGTCTTTTGCTCTGTTGTGTCTAGAAGTAGTTGTGTCCTGTTCTGCTTTTTGTCCCGAGCACCCATATTTTGTACTTGTTAAGTTTCAGAGCAAAATGTGTGTCAGACGTTTGGGGTAAGCCTTTATTTATGTGAAAACGAAATCCTAACAAAGGGGGTAAATTCACCGAAAACGTAATATTTGTTATACACGCGTTTGAGATAAGTAAACTTAATATTATATTATAATTCGTTTTATATTATATATTAGAAGATATGATACTTTATTTATAAATGTTTATAAAATTTAGTAGTTGAGTGAAATTTTTACGAAATTGTGTTATGGCATGGAGCCAGTTAAAGAATTCTGTTATTTGGGAAGTATTTTCTCAGATTATGGAAAAGTTACGAAGGATATCGAACGGAGTAAAGCGATTGTCGAAACAAAGTCAATGAGACACTAAAACATATACACTCGAACCGGACAGTATCAAAATCTGATAAAATTATAGTCCACACAAGCATTTTACTATCAACTTTGATGTATGTAAGTGAAACGTGAATGGGGAAAATACTGAGAGGAACCAAATTAATGCTGAATAAAAGCGTGTACTGAGATGAATACACGGAGTAACAATAATATACAATATGACATAATACGGAATGAAGAAAAAAAAAAGTGATAAAGGATGAATGTGAGCTTAAGGTTGATATATTGAATAAGATGAAGAAGAGCACTGAGATGATTTGGGCATGTAAAACAAATGAATGAAGAAAGATTAATAAAATAAATATATGGTGCAAATGTGAGCGGAAACTGTGGTCGAGGAAGACTATGTAATTTTTAGTTTAATAAAGTGAATTATATTTAAGAAGGAAATATAAGAACTAAGAGAAATTGTACGAGCTGTATGGATGTGCAAGATACGAAATACGTGTGTCGACAAAGGAAAGTCTGGCGCTCTGTCCTCTCTGCATACTCCAACATGGAAATGGCGTGTTGATGAATATTTATGTATCTAATGTTTTTTTAAATGTATAGACATGGTATGCTATTTTAAAATGTTTTTGAAATGAATTAATTGGGTGACATTTTTATGCAATTTTATAAACATATTTTTTGAAAGAAAAAAATGTTCTTGAGGTGTTTGTAGTAAAAAATACAAGTAAGTGATCTTGATAGTAAAACGCCTTTCTTTTAGCATGAGGCTGGGGGTACGATTCCCACTGGCATCCAGATTTTTAAAAGGTTAATTTTTTAAAGCGTTGTTTCAAGCCTTTGTTTAGATGAAAGAAATATCCACAATACAATTTACCATCCAGGCTGTACTGTTTTACAACGAAAATGTGATAAATACAATAACGTATATGATAAACCATCATTCCTTTTGTATGTTATGGGAAACAAACTGGATGAAGCGCCCATTTCACCACTTTTGTATAGTCCTCAGATCCATACATCTTATCTTAGAAAATAATAAATTTTTCACACTAGTTATGTCTTTCTTTCAATACTTTATTTAATTGGTAGAATCATAACTTCTTCGGTTATCCCCTCTCCTCCAGTCAATATTTCATTACATATTTATTTTGTCAGTATTTCATCACTCATTCATTCGATATGTACAACCCACTTCGGAGTAGTTAGTTTTATTCTACTTCATACACCATTCCTTACTTCACTTTCATGTATTATAACTTTCTTTCACATTCTATTATATTTAGTTTTACAAAAAAACAGTTGTGCATACATGAAAAAAAACATATTATTGTTAAACATGCTATTGCTAATTATATTTTATGTGCTCTGGATCCAACAACCTAGGCAATTACCTATGTATTGTTGAATATCTTCACATAACATGATTTCGTCTTTATAAAGATATACTTTAGATTACAATACATTTTCAATCTCACCTTAAATAATTTTCACTAAATTTTATAAAAAAACACAGATGAACTTCTTAAAAACAAAATAAAATGTCCTCTGTGTACGTACTTAAAAAAACATTTATTAAGCTGTTTCATTCCCTTCTCGCTGACACGGTTTTCCATCATAGATCAAAGTTGGAACTGAAATATTATTATGAAAGATTCATACATTTATTATTATAACATAAATTTATTATTATTATCATAACATTAATTTATAATTATTATCATAACATTCATGTTTTCAAGATAACACATAACTAAATTTTCTTCTCTTACACTGCTTTGTAATATACCATGTTTCATTCCTGATTTTTCGTTACTTTTCCTTTGATTGAATATTTCCGCTTCTATTTTTCATTAATTTTGTAAAGTTGTTTATTGTTCATGAATTTTGTAAAGTTAAATACTTATTTCCTTTATTTACCTGTGTCTAGTTGGCTGGAAGGCATTGCTACCTGACAATGAGCCCGTTAGATGGTTTAAAGTACCGAATTCATAAATGCGAAAATAACATACAATAAAAACAAGTGACATGCCATGCCAACCATTTTGCTTATTACCGCATTCCACTAGAGTGGAAATAGATTTTTAATTAACTTACTATAAAAAAATCGCATATCAAGTCTATATCAAGAACAACAAGAGCTTAATATTTTGTGTGTTTTCAGATCAGAGTTCAAAGTAAAACAACGGAGAATGAATATTCTGGAGAGACACAAAAATTTTATAATACATTAACTTTGCCATCGAGTTTAATTAAATTCCCCTCATATATGAAATTCAGAAATGTTAAAACTCCGTATCACTTACAAGCAACAAAACTTTTGGAACCACATGTAAATTGAAATTTATCGATACAAAAAACCTAAACATGTCGAAAGGAAGTTGGTGAAACTCCTTTGAATAAAAATACTTAGAATGTTTGAATTTTGTGGAAGTTTACGCCAAGTTTTGTTTATAACATACGAAAGGGGTGGATTCAAGAAAGTCTACATATAATTTAAGTTTTCTACGCACAATCATTATTATTGCTGGTTTTAAGTTTAAATGAACAATGGTTCAACCAGCGTACATATTGGAATCTTTATCTTTATCTGCCCTTTTTTCTACCCATTGCTGAGTGAGGGCACCCCTATGACTTAATTTGTGGTCTTCACACCTGTTTACCGGGTGTATTAGTGAAACCCGACAAGTTTTGTCATATAAAGGTAGTGGCTACCTCCGTTTTCTATCTGACGTACAGCTTTGGAGGACACTTGTGATTTTGTCTCAGCATAAAGTGCTTCGATTTTAACCATATTGGTACACTTGGTGAGGTATTAAAATGCTGGAAAGAAATAATTATTAGTACATACAATATAGTAGTAGTCTCAGTAGTTGAGAGCATAGATATTAATTTTAAATAGTAATTTAATTTTGAATGAATTAGCATAAAAAAATATGAATACGTCAGGTTCAGGTTTAGATTTACTTGTTGGTCGTTTTGTTAGGTTATAATCTTCATTGTTCTTCACAAATTGGAATATTATTGTGTATATATACTTTCACAGTCAGCAGTTGACATGACCAAAATTGTTAAATACGTTATTTTATTCTTAACTTTGATTTGATAACTCACTTACACGAAATTTATCAATGAATATCCACGATACAGATATTTTTAAACAATATCAACGATTAACATCCCAATAACCCTTGTTCATCTCATGCACAGATTCGTCATGGTCACAGGTTAGTGAAAATGCTATATTTAACTAAGTGGTGAAAAAAATATAGATTACTTCTTAAGTTCAATCAACATCCTCCTAAACCTTGAGAGCGTTCAATCTAAATACCCACATCTGAGTTCAATATCATATTGTACTCTGGCATATTGTCATTATTGGCTTATAAAAGCCAAATGTAGCTAAGTTTGTCAAAGCTGTTCTTCTCAGAGAGTGAGATGGAACATTTAAATTGATTTGTTCCAGAGAAGCAGGTGCGTAGGTCCAGCCCTTTCAAGATTTTCCAAGAGCAACAAAAGATCAAAGGTACGTTTACGAAAAAATACAATCTCTCTGTATAACCTAAGAACATTAAGTAACCCCTTCCTTTGACATAGACACCTTAAGAATCACCACTGGTCCGCCCCAACATATGCACAACCTACAGTTAGGGCTATATATCAAAGCAATTTAGTCCATGCTACTTCTTACTAACGATTTATATACAATCTCCAATAATGATTTTTTTACTATTTTTTGTTCTCAAAAACAAATAAGAATGCTAGTTTGCTGATTGAGACTTTTAGATAAAGTGAAGTAAGACTTTGAAACACGGAGTTAAGACAAGGAATAACTGGTCCACTTATGGAATAATCGTCTGGGAAATACCTAGATCACACTAAAAGCTATCTCTTATTTTTGTTTTATGAGACCACACGCTCACATTCTCCTGCACATCTTCAGGAAGTTGTGTCCACTCCAGCTGATTCTTTTTCTCTGCAAAGCTACTTCACATTCTTCTACCAACTCTTTCTTAGTTTTATTACTAAATATTTTTAATTTGGTTCATTCCACAGTTATTTTGGGCTGTGTTCGTAGTGTCCGTCTAAAAACTTCTTTGTAGAGTTTGCCTAAGAACTTATAGATCTATTTACTAATGAATCTGGTGATACTCGTAATAACCATGGAACTTGTTTTGAAGACTCCAACGCAGATTGCAGTTACATTAGTTTGAAAAACTATTTATCTT
Organism: Odontocerum albicorne; assembly: GCA_949825065.1. Lineage (NCBI taxonomy): Eukaryota > Metazoa > Arthropoda > Insecta > Trichoptera > Odontoceridae > Odontocerum > Odontocerum albicorne. The sequence goes on along the minus strand of OX463852.1, from coordinate 16,293,512 downwards.
ATGTTGACATATTTTAAGTCCTCTGGAAAATCCTTCTGGTTGGTTATTAATATAACTACATGTTATTAAGCCTGCCAGGTTGAATTGTATTAATATTACTACATGTTATTAAGCCTGCCAGGTTGCATTGTATTAATATAACTACATGTTATTAAGCCTGCCAGGTTGCATTGTATTAATATTCCTACATGTTATTAAGCCTGCCAGGTTGCATTGTATTAATATTACTACATGTTATTAAGCCTGCCAGGTTGCACTGTATTAATATTACTACATGTTATTAAGCCTGCCAGGTTGCATTGTATTAATATTACTACATGTTATTAAGCCTGCCAGGTTGCATTGTATACAATAAAATACATTATTTCAAAAGACGTAACAGAACTTAATGGCGCCAGAGAAAGCCATTATTTCCTTGTTCAAATGTACCGATATGTAGAAAAAAATCAAGGGTGAAGATGTTTTTCCTGATTGTTGTTTTTTTCACAGAGATACTTTGTTTTGTTTTTTTCAAACTATTATTGAAAATATTTATCTTGGACTCTTCTTCTTCTCACCTTTTCAGGTAGCAGGCAATTGAGAATTCGAAAAGTTTGATACGTAGGTGAAGGGCCTACCCTCTCTGCTCGATCCCTTAAGTTTAGACTTATTAATACCTAGATCGAACAGCAGATAAGGGCAATTTATTTATTTTCCATTTGTACTAATTTTACTTATTTTTTAAACATAGCTTTTTTTCTTTTTTTATCTTCTTCTTGACTAAAGATCACGTAGATAATTGAAGGAAAATAAAAAAATATGAAACCAATAATATTGTATTTTGTTTAACGACATTCTCGATATCAACGGCGTGTAGTGATAGGAAACGAAATCAACGGGTCCCTCCAACATATTTGCTAGAACAGGACAGTATCAAAATTTTCCAAGACGATATTCTACAGAAGTATTTTAGAACCAACTTGAATGTATGGGAGAAAAACGTAGACATGGAAAAAATGCTTTCGACATACGTACACTTAGAATAATACATAGGGTGACAATGTATGGTCGAATAGGGAAAGAAAGAACAGAAAATGCGAAGCGATTAGGGATGGATATGAACTTAAAATTGATATGTTATGTAAGATGAAGAGAGTACTCTGAAAAGGGTTGGGCACGTGGAATAAATGATTGAAGAAATGCTTACAAAAAAAATATTTTGAAAGAAGGAAAGTAAGAAAGAAAAGAAATCGTAGGAACCGTATGGAGATAGAAGCGGTGAAACATGTCTGTCGAGATAGGATACTCTGGCACTCTGTCCTCTCTGCTACCACAGCAGAAAAGTGCCGTGATGGTATGTATGCATATATGCAATATGCCTTATTTGTTTGGGTTAAATAGTGACAGAATACTACATCTTACTACGAGTACCATATGTGGTAACAGATTGAAAAGAGCCGAATAAATGCTGTGGAACGCGCGCAATTAAAATAACACATAAGGTGACAGTGTGTGACAGAATACAGAAAGAAGTGACTAGGGATGCGTATGAACTAAATACTGATGTATTCGGTAAGATAAAAAAGAGCATTCTGAGAAGGTTTGGACACGTGGAGCAAATAAATATAGAAAGACTTAAAAATATCTTATACAGTGCAAATGTGAGTGAAATACGTGATAGAGAAAGACTAATGAGAGTATGGTTAGATCAAGTGTATGATATTAGAAATAAGGGAATATAAAAACTCACAGAAATAGTAGGAGCTGTATGAGAAGGTGTGTGGATTTTGAAAGAAGATACAAAAGATGTGTTGCGCTAGGAAAGTTTAGTGCTTTTTCCTCTCATCCTTTCCACATCATAGTCATCTATGATGTTTTCATTGATTATATGTCCCATGTATAAGTATTTGACTCGATTGTCCGTAATATATTCAGACTCGATACCAAACGGCTCTAGAACTTCTGTTATGCAAATTTTTATTTTACTGACTATATTGAGAATATTTGACTGAATCATTTGTAAAGAATACATAGGGTGACAATATACAGAATGAACTGATAAGGGATGAATGTGAACTTAAGGGTGGTGTGTTGAGTAAGGTGAAGAGCATTCTGAGATGGTTTGGGCAACAAGAACGAATGAATAAAGAAAGACTTACGAATCAAATATATAGTACAAACATGGCTCAAGAGCGGAAAACCAAAGAAAGTATGATTGGACAAACTAAATTTTAATGATATTTAAAAATAAGGAAACGTAGAAAGTCAGAGATATTGAAATAGTTGTATAAGAAATTCAATAGATGTAGAAAAAGTAAAATATGTGTGTCGAGATAGGAAGGGCTAGTGCTTTGTCCTCTATCTACCCCATCAGGGAGATATCGTTACGGTATGTCTGTTAGTATTTTTACTTACGCATAGAGGTTTCTAACATGCGAAGAGAACTGTTGGGGTGGCATTTACAATCTAAACCACCAAATTTAAATAAAATTTTCACATTTTGTTCATATAAAATTTATCTCAAAATATCTTTAAGGTAGTTGAATAAAGGATTGTATCAAAGTGTGCACAAGTAGATTTAGCGTAATGGCTCAGAGAGCGTAATCATATCTTAGAGCTCGCAACATCGGTCAAAATCAAGATTTATCTGACCAAAATTAATATTCATCCGCAAAGCGGCCACGCCACAAAGGGATGCTGCCGGAATGGCGATGGAAGTGGTGCCGTGTGAGTGGGGGAAATGTTCAATGGATGAACAGGGGTTGGACACAATTTAAAATTATTTTCTAGCACGTATCGAGGGTTGAAATGTTTAAGACAAGTAAAATAGGACTCTGAAACATATACAATATTATTACAAACAGTATATTCAATTATTTATTTGAATCGTTTATTTCGCATCTAAGGCGCTTTAAAAATTCACAATTTACTCAAAAAATACCAGCTTCAGAAGTTTCTTAAGGTATTTTGAACTTTCAGTATTCCGATACTCAAGGAAAGTTCCTTCAATGTGTTAGGGCCAATCAATTAAAACATCCGATCAAGATATCTACGTAGATATTTCTGTTTTATTACATTGCAATATACCTGGCGCGTTTGATTGCTATGTGAATATCTATTCCAACGAATTAGAAATGTTTTTAACAAACCTTATGTGAAAACTAAACTGAAACCATTTAAAAAATGTAATTGGGTTCCATCAGGACTCAAACCTGCAACATCCAGGCAGAAGACAGGCGTCTTACCAACCGGATCACAATAGTTGACAATTTTCTCAATAATATATCTTCCGTAGCATTCTTACCCAGATGTTATGGGTTTCATTCGCGTTGGTATCCATTTTGTTTAAAAAAGTGTTTTCATTAGATTTCAGTTCAACGCTCTTTAATATATTTCTGGTCGGTTGTAAGAGATTACCACATGCCAATAAATCCGACCATTGGTACTATAATAGGTTGGTCAAAAAGTTTTGAAAGCGACATGTATGGAGCAGTAGAAAACCAAAATTTCTACGCCATTTTAATATTTCATCTTTCATAAGAACGTACTCAAAATTTCATTTCGATCTGTCAATTCATTCTTTGTTTACAAGCCATTTGAAGTTGATGTGTCAGTGTATTTTTTAACAATGGAAAAATCCGAATATCGTGCAGTGATTAAATTCTTTTTTTTTGGAAGGTTTATCGGCTACTGAGATCCATGCAAAGATGGTAAAAGTATTAAAAGAGTCTTCTCCTTCATTTCCAACCGTTCACCAATGGGTTTTGAAGTTTAAGCGTGGCCGTACAAGCGTTGAAGACGATCCACGCTCTGGACGTCCAATGATCCTGAATCAAAACAAGAGGCTAAGGAGTGGTGTGAACCAGACACTTTGGCTCCGAAGCGAGTTCGTGTCCAGAAATCGGCCAAGAAGGTGTAAGCGTCAGTTTTTTGGGATGCAAAAGGAATTTTATTGATAGATTATCTCCAAACTGGTAAGACAATCAACTCTGATTATTATTGTGACCTTTTGGACTAGTTGGATGAAAACAATTGTGAAAAAAGACCCGGTTTGCAGAAGAAAAACATCATTTTTCATCAAGACAATGCACCTGCTCACACAGCTCAAAAAACCATCGCGAAAATCAATGAATTGGGGTACGAATTCTTGCATCATCCACTCTATTCGCCAGATTTAGCTCCCTCTGACTTCTGGCTGTTCTCACACCTCAAAAAATTCCTTCGTGGAAAGCATTTTTCATCAAACGAAGAAGTTATAGCCGTCGTAGAGGAGTATTTTGCAGGCCTTCCAGAAAGTCACTTCCGTGATGGGACAACAAAGTTGGAAGATCGTTGGACCAAGTGTATTGATCTTATGGGAGATTATACTGAGCAACAAAAGTGATTTCCCCCAAAAAAAAATGTTTTTTCATTTCCGCTTTCAAAACTTTTTCAAAACCAGTATATAGCAAAAGCGTAATAAAATACAATAAGTAATTTTATATTCTGAGACGCAGTGAATCTTATTATATTACGCCTCTAATATGTAACATAATACTAGGGTGTGGGCTGAAAAACATCTGGTGTCCCCGTGGCTGGGTTCGCCCTATATTGGTGGGGTGTATTTTGGCCGAGGGGATGCTATTAGATGAGCCCAGACCTTTTGATAGCTTCTGTTTCTGATGTATTGTTTGCAATTTATGTGTTTTAGTAGTGTTACTCAGGCGTGATCTTGTACATACTATGTTGCTGTCAATAAACCTAATATTTATTTATTTATTTATTTACTATATAATTCTGTCATGGTGCTGCGTCAGACCATTTAAAACTATGGCCTCTATAAGATATAGCCTGAACTCTACTCTTTCAGAGCTCTTCAATCAGTCAAGTTAGTTTCATAGTAAAGTTATCTTGAAAACAAATAACCTGCTCCTTTGAAAATTCTTAATAACACATTAAGATATATTTTGTAAGCCAATAAATTAATCGTTATGATAAGTTCTAGTTTTATACATTTATTCGTATTGTTCCCTGCAACACATCCATATTGATGATCCGGAAATACTGAAAAGCGTGGCCGAGATACAACTTTGTTCATTCATCCCGTTTCCGGGCGTAGAACAACTTTAATACGCGTGTACCTCGCGATTAAATGCACACGTTGACTAAACTAATTCAACATTAGAACATGTTTAGAGTATGTGAGTAGAGACTGATACCCTTTTTTACGGGTATCGTCAGGAATCGAATCTGTAAGTCATCCATCTGAGACAGTATCTTCAATTTGCGGTTGAATACATTTTTATGTTTTTGTTTAATATGTAAAGAAATACAACAGCTTGCGCACAAGCCTCACTTATCTTCAGGATAGACTGACAATCTTTATTTATCGCGAGAGTCTACCTATCATCATGAATATATTATTTTGATTTTATATTATGCGTAATTATCAATAAAAACATTGCACGTGAATCGCATGTTGAAGATTTCTGGGTTAAGGTGTACAGAGTAGCAAGTGGTGAGGATTAAAGGGATGAATCTGCATGAAGAAGATGTCACCGGCAGGTGGCAACACTTGATTGATTACAGTGGCGGACCGCTACACGGGGCGAGTCAACTCAGACGGGCCTGGCACTATAGCACTACGTCTTGCTTCTCGCTTTATTAACCTGAACCTTCTCAAGCAGGGATTTATAACCGTGAGCTTATGGATCTTTTTTTGATAGAATTATAGCCTTTCATAAACAGATTGGAATAATTTAACAAAAAAAATCTGGATTCCAATGGAAATTGAACCAGCAACCCACGGGTCCAACTAACTCGAAAAACATTCGAAAGGTATTAAGTGAAACTCAGAAGTTAACCCTTAAAAAATATAGGTACTAACGGCAACTAAGCCCGCAATCAATGAATTTGGAGACAAGCATCTTACCAATTAGACTACGGAGGTCGAAAAGAGCACGTGGGAATAATGAAATATTTACAAAAAATAATGTATATAATTGGTACGAAAAATTCAAAAATACCTTGGAAAACTTAGCACGACCAAATAAGTAAACTCTAAAAGAGGGAATAATGAAAATCCTTTCTAATAGGTGAGTATGTATGCCTAGATTTATGGGTGTGTCAGAAGCGAAAGATCTGCGCCAGGATAGAATAAGGTGAAGATTTGTTCTATCAGACCAACCCAGTAGGGGTATGGCGTGATGGATGTGTAAAAGAATAAACGGAAAAGTAGGATATTTTTATCAAATTATGATGATTTTTTAACAAGTCTCAAAACCGTTTGACAAACTACGAAAGGTCTTTGAAACGTGTATCTGAGATTTATTCGCATACCACGACCACATAACTTTATATAAAAATTTACTTTATTCTTTGAATGAGAGAAATATAAGGTTAATAATGAACATATTGGGGACTTCCGTGACCTAGTTGGTAAGACGTCTATCTCCCAGCCCGAAGGTAATGGGCTCAAATCCCTCTGGAACCCAGATTTTTAAAAAAAGGATTCCAGTCTAGTTTTATATTACGGAATCTTTAACATCATTCTGGTTGGTTGGAAGATATTGTCACATGGCAAGAAGCCCACTCAAATGTATTGTATACAACGAAAGTGTAATACATACAATATATGTTATTTATTGTACAACTCAGATATTTTATTTACTTTCCTCAATAGATTTATCAACTTGCTAATGATATATAAATCTTTTCAAACAGTTCTTCTTCTCGTAGTAGATTTTTTGCATTATCCATCCATCTCTTTGGAAGTCTATATGGTTTCATATGGGGTAGCTTTGAGATACTATACGAACAATCGAGTTAAGTCAATTATTTGAACGCGATCCCACCAATAACGTCTTCTCTGTTTTCCCCATCGTACAATGTTTTCAGTTTAACCCATTTTTTGTACAATGAAAGTGTAATACAATAGTACAATTGAAAATTTCAGCACTGTTTTTAATTCACTTGAAAATACACGTATATATTTATCCCAACTAGTTTCAAGTCATATGTGACTCACCTATAGGGGTATTTCTAACTAACTTAGTTCGGAATACCGCTAAAGATGAGTGACATATGATTTGAAACTAGTGGGGTGAAATATGTATTTTCAAGTGAATTAAACAATGTTCAATTTTTTATTATATTCGGATGCCAAAGTATTTTTCTTTGATATTATTAGTTCAATTTTGATAACTAGAGGTTACTGTGCTTGTACTTCTAGAAGATATTATGTATTTTCAATGCATATGTGTGTATTCAACTCATCGTTGCTCACTGGTTAGCAACACCCAAATTTGAATGAACAAACTTTTAAAAAATATATGATTTTTTAAATGCGTTGTAATCAAGTCTTTTTTAATAAAAAATATTTGTGTGAATGTTTCAAAGGTTATTCTAATACTGTATAGTAGTTAGTTTTATGTATTTATTCATACAACTAACTGACGCTATTTAACCATAATGTTCCTTTGGCAGAACGAAAAAATAGTATGAAAATGTGGTAAAAAAATGAAGGTATACGTGGTACGTGATTATGATGCCGAGTTTTGCTGATGGTTAACATTACAGTTAAAGTTAGAACACACGAGTTGAAATGGGGAAAATAATTATTTGAATGTTGGTTAATGACGTCATAATTCATATTTCAGTCGAACTTCAGGTTCAGGTGAATTGTTTCAGTAAACAAGCAAATTAGAGAAATGGAATCATAATTGTTACGGTTCTCAAATATATTAGAAAAAAATATTTAAATTCTTCTGTTTTAAGAAAATATTATTTCAAGAGTAAAAATACGTCTGACATGAATGGAGAGTGAGGTAGAAGTAGACCAATGATAGAGTGGAAGAAGATTACTGGAGAAATTTTAGTTGAGGTAAGAATTATGAGAATAAGAGATATGATGAGACGAGTTGACAGCTGTATCCATGGATAAAAAAATCGTAGAGATCTGTCCTCTGCGTACCCCAATAGGAACATGATCTATAAACAAGATTTTAAATAGGCCACCGCGTGACCTTGCTTATATCTTCCGCGATTTCTATCTTGTCTCACAATTTCTTCCACTTTACATATTCCTTGGATAAGGGAGTTTCTTTCGCTATCCTATGCCTGTAAGTGTTTTGTCTGCAATAGCTCTAAAGATTATCGTAACATTAGTTCCGAGCATACTTTTTGTTTTTGTTGTATCTGCTCTAGACTCTGTTACATAAGTTATGATTGGTCTCACACATACTTTGTGAATTTTGACCTTAATGTATATCATCATGTACTTGTTATTCCAGATAACATATTTTCGGCATCTGTAAACAGCATCGGCTTTATTTACTTGACCTCTTATTTCTTTGTGGATATCGTTATCACTTAGCAAATTGTGGAGATCGTTATTACTCAGCAAATTGATACCTGAATATTTGAGTTCCATTACTTGTTCAAAAAGTTTGTCAAAAAGATGATTAACTTTTTCTTTCGATGGATTTAAAAAGTAAAAGTGTATTATATCTTATACATAAAATAGAAAATCATTTTATCTTAAATATCAGAGAAAAGAAAATAAATTACATTCCCCATACACATCTATGCCTCCTCAATTCAATTGTTACTTTTATGTCTGCAGACATAAATCTTATTTCTGTTAGCGATAGTATTAAGGACATGGTTTCAGTGATCTTAGGTGACCTTACGTTGTATGGACGAGCGCCTCGACCCCTCCTCGATGGAGGGAAGCAAGACACTAGGAAGTTCGAGGGTGGACCAGAAACGTTATTCTATTAGGGCAAGATATAGTTGATGCAACCAATATGTATTTTCAACAGAGGTGGCGGGAAAATTAAGCTATAAATAATCGACAACAGTTTTATAATTATTTTTTAAACACTGCTTTGTTGAAAGTATGTTGACCTCAATAGAAAAACACTCGTTTTCCAGTCGGAGCTTTTGAATTCAGATACAAAGTTTCTGTTTGTTTTTGCAATATTTAAGCTTTTTAAAATCATTTCATCATTTTGGTTAGTTTGAAGATTTTGCTAATATAGTAATTGAATAGAATTAAGATGTTTAGTTACAAACTGTAAAATGGATCTTAGGGAGAATAATTTTCCAGTTCTATATCCACTTAAATATTATGAAGAATTATTATCGACACCATATATTAAGTATGATAAAACTCAACACCAGGCATTATTTCTCACCCGATCGAGAAGATTGCTATGAGACCCAAATAATAACTGTATGGCACGAATGATTTCCTCCACAGGACATCACCTTATTACTTTTTCCCTGTATAAGGACACGTCTCAGTTTTCCGTTGGTGTTACCAAACTTTTGATGATAGCAATTTGTCAAAAACCACTGGAGTTTTAATGGAAAATTAGTTACATTTAATTATTTTTGCAGTTTTTTTAGCAACTTGAATGAATCCACTCTCCAAATTTTGTGATTTTTTTATGAAAATATTGTAGAATGTTTTTTTTTAGAAAGTAGTTCCATGGTACTTTGTTATCAACTGTTTTTACCCCAAAAACGATTTTTTAACTTTTAGAAATCCAGGATACCTTTGTTTCATTTGCAAATTTTTGGTATTATTTTTATAGTTTTCTATGCTTCTTACTACCTTTATGATAACGGTTTAATTGATTCTATATTTTACAGTATAATCTCTCTCCTACTCTGCTCCTTCTCATTCCCTATATGACGCAAGACTTTTTATCTACTTTATTTGTGATTTTCGGTTCCTCTTTATATCAAAATGATTTAAATTGTAAATTGTATTGTGAATGGTAAAAAAATACCTCAGATGTTATTTTCTCAAGTTCAATGTTTGTAAAAAATCAAAAACATTCTTTGGATCAATGGTTGACCAGTTGTTAACTTATTATCATATATTTACTACTTATAATAATATAATATTATAGCTACTCGATCAAAACAAGTCACTGGAGGTTGAGGCAATTCAAGTTTTTAATGATTTTCACGCTTGATAAATTCACAACCTCAATTAAATACTTAAAACACATTTAAACCAAATAATTGAATTTATAATTGATTTAAACATACCAATTTTATACAAATCCCAATGGGACACGATTAATGAATTTAATATCCAAGCCAACCTTAATATCATATTAAAACGTCTTAAAATTTGATCTCTACGTCAATGGTATTTTCTGGATCAGAGCTCATTTGAGGGAGGACATGATATGGAAAAGTTAGGCTAAGACGTATTTAGTGAATGTCTTATTCCCCCTAAATGTCTAGATCTACCCCTATGGGAAATGACGTTATATTTCTATATATTTTAGGGATAAGATGTACAATGTCAGATCACCTACTATCACTTATTTGTCATGAGATTCGAGATATGATATTTTGTGTATGAGTCAAGATAACGTTATACTTACGTATACATAATGTACAACTCTGATTTTTTCCACCTTGGTACATATAAAATACAAAGGAAACCTGTAAATTTATTCGTAAAAACCTTAATTTTTTTTCAAGTTTCGATAATATAAAATGATATTTTTGATAATTACTTTGTTTAATATATCATATTAGGTGTACCGGAAAAGAATGTCGTTTTTTTTGTTATCGCTTTTGAGTGGTCAGTTGTGCTTCGGCAGTCGAACTTTTACAACGTGTTCTGTGTTGTTTCTCTGACTACGTATACCTGGAGTGTATTAGGACTTTTTAACAAAAACATTTACAACCCTATATACAATGGTGAGCTTTGTACCGAATGAGGAATTTATTCGAAATATTATGCTTTACCATTTCATGAAGAAAGAAAGTGCAACATGTGCTTTAAAAAATATTTGTGATTTACTGGGAGATATTTTGAATGTTCGTTAATGCTAGAGGTGGTTCAAACAATTTAAATCCGGCAATTTTGATCTAAAAAATAATCCTGTAAGTGGTCGACCTGTTAAAGTGGATAGCGATGTTTAAACTGAGCTGATTCAGCAAAATCAAACTTCAACGATTCAAGAACTCGCGGAGCAGCTCAGATGTTCATGATCAAGCGTGCAAGAGCATATAAAAAAATCGGCAAGATATGGAAACAAGGAAAATGGATACGTCATGAATTAAGTGAAGAGAATCTCGGTGAGCGTATAAACGCGTGCACTGAGTATTCGGAATTAAATACCAAAACTCCATTTCTACAACATCTTGTAACTGGTGACGAAAAATGGGTGTTGTATTCAAACCAAAGACGCAAGAAACAATGGCTTTCAAAGGGCCAGGTACCAAAACCCACCCTTAAGCCCGGGCTCACTGCAAAAAAAGTTATTTTGTCTGTTTGGTGGGACTGCAAGAGAATAATTTATTTCGAAACATTAAAACCCGGCCAGACAATTAACGCCCAAGTGTATTGTGATCAACTAGAGCATTAAGATGCAGAAATAATAAAAAAAAAGACCTCCACTGGCTAATTGTGGACAAGTGTTTTTACAGCACGATAATGCACGACCGCATACCTCAGAAAATTACGAAAGAAAAAATTAAAGCCCTAGGTTGAACAACTGTACGTCACCCACCATATTCACCGGATCTTGCTCCATCAGATTACCATTTGTTCCGGTCAACGCAACACTTTTTAAACGGAAAAGAATACAAAAATTGTAAGGATGTCAAAAAAGGCATATCTGAGTATTTTGCATTGAAACCAGCTGAATTTTACGAACGCGGTATTAAAAAATTGACTGAGAGGTGGAAGGAGGTTATATCAAACGATAGCAATTATATTTTGAACTAAGTTTTAATAAATAAATACATTAAATGCACCAAATTGTTTCATTGAAAAAACGACATTCTTTTCCGGTACACCTAATATATTTTTCAAAATTATATAAATTCTGTTAATGTAAACTTTCTGTCAATGTAATTTGTTCGTCATAGAAAATATTTATATACGAGATACTCTTTCCAAGTTATTAACTTAATATCTAAATCAAAAGTTTACAATTTTGTGAATAACTCTGGCGTCACTTTGTGGAACTCCACAATTATTATACAATAATTTTACAACATAAGTGGAATGAAACAAAGTAAAAAATTAACAGTTTTGCATTTATTGTATTGTATTGTGTTCCACTTTCGTTGCATACAGTAAAACCTGAAGGGCTTATTGCTTGGAAGAAATTTTCTTCAACCAACCAGAAATATGTGACCTTAAGTAAAAATCAGACTGAAATAATTTTTAACAACATCTGGTTTCCCGCAGAATTTGAACCCTCAACCTCCGGGCTGGGAGATAGATGTATTTCTAATTTATCAGTATGCATAAAAAAACACATGTTATTTACTCTTTGAATTTATTTATACATGACCAATTTCAACAATTAATTTTTTTTACAAGATACAAATCAAACTGAATGTTTGAGGGTTTCGTATATATTATATATATAAAATATGTTACAATGAAATATATGATACAAATGTCAAAATACTAACATCATTCATACAATTCGCAGTCAAAATACTAACAACAATCATACAATTTGCAGTCAAAATACTAATATCATTCATACAATTTGTAGTCAAGATACTAACATTATTCATACAATTTGCAGTCAAAATACTAAAATCATTCATATAATTTGCAGTCAAAATACTAACATTATTCATACAATTTATAGTCAAAAAGAAGTACACACCAAGCAAGGCCCAGAACCTAATAAAAAAACATAATATACTTCACTAATACACTTTAATATAGAAACTTATATGCCTCAATACATATTCTTTTTTTTTTATTGTAGAAATTAAAAAGAGTTTGTACATAAATAAAAACATCTTCGTATTTATGTGAATTTAGGATTTTAATAACAAAATAATTTAAGTTAATAATTTGTTAAAATTAAAGGATAAACCTTTTTACGCACATTAATTAATAGTTCTACATGCATTATATAAAACTTTTTTTGTATAAATTTCAACCTGGCGAGTTTTATTGTCATGTGGCAATCTCTTACATCCAACAAAAAATGTATGAAACAAGCCCCTTTTTAAAACAAAAATATGGATATGGGCCGAAATAAAAACTAATGCGCCTAATACAATTGATTTTACACCAAGAAAACTAACTTAAATGTTACATAAATATTGAAAAATGTTCCAGGACTTTGTTCGTAGGATTTTGCTATCCCTCGATAATATTACGCAGTATAATCGGATTTATAAAGGATTTGGAAGCTCCTTACAAAGTTTAAAAGTTTTTTGATCAAAGCTTTCTTCTTGGGTGTAACGAGGATTTAAAAACCAAGTTGGATTCCTCCTTGTTTCGCCGAGAAACCGGGACAAACTATGGGAGAAAAGGCTTTTCTTACAAAACTCCAAAATCAATGACTCATATTTCCAGAGAGATTAGCATAATCGAACAGATGGCATTATTTTTTCTTTGGATACATTATCATATTCCTAAGACTTGTTTTAAATCTTGAATTTTTACCACTTAGAAAATGGGTTCGAAAGAATGTCACTTTTGACGAATCAACAATTTTTTTTAATAAAATATAGATCATTCATTATTATTATAATTTATACAAAGCCGTTTTTAGAGCAGAATTTCCTCAAGGGACGAATCCACTACTATAGAAAAATTATTTTTTAAAAAAAATTAAAAAAAGAGTTAAATGTAAGGTTCGGAACGATTAATTGGTGTAAGGTGTAAACATATTCGAAAAACTTATACGTACATTTTTAAGTGGTGGCCGGGAGATTACATAGTGTTCGTTCTCATTGATTGATCCTTGATTGAGATAGGAAAGGGTGGTGGGACAGTAAGGTGTCATACCTCTTTCCTATTTAAAAAAAAACAATATTAGGATTTTCAGATTTCAATACATAAATCAGTTATAACACATTACCATCATATGAGGTGTGACACTCCCGTTCAGCTCCGCCGGTTTCTTAAAGAGGCAAGTACTTTTTTGATCTCAGGGGTTCGTTGGGTTCCCTTAACTCTGAATAACTCCTTCTCAACTCTCAGCGGGACCAGGCGACACAATTAAACAAAGTATAATTTCAAATGAACAGTTTATTATATTATGGATAAAAAAAAGAAAAAAAAAAAATATAAAAAAAACTTGACGAATGTCAAGAAAAAAAAGTTTAAAGTTGGCTACAAAGACTGTGTTGTAATTAGCAAGGGAGATTTCAATAACAATTCGAATTTAATTTGCTCGAGGGTTTAACGTGGGGACGAAATCCAACATTAAGATAAAAGGAATAATATTCACCGATAATTGTAATTGGAGTCCTGGACTTCTGCGATATACGAAAAAAACGAGTCTGGCTGTCTTCCGTACAAACACTGTTTCTGGAGAGACGTCCTAACCGTGTCGTGTCTGGTGGCAAAAGAGACCTCCTCGTGAAATTTCTGGCCTTTTATAGCCACCTCGCGAGAAAGAGAAGCTACATGTATTCATTCTCACTTAAAATAATAGTTTCACATAGTAACCGTCATAGACATGATACTTTATTTTTAAAAGACAATTGAGATCGGTATTCTTTAGAATTCAGCAAAAGGGTTTGTCGTCTAGACAGTATTTATTGCTTCCTTGAGCAATGGATTTTTATGACCTTGCTTTTGTCTTCTCACAAGAAGGACCGTGTCTGGTTTCTTAGCCGTTTACCGCTGGCCTTACAATTCCATACTTTACAATAGAAAATAACTACAAAGAAGAATTTATTATAGACCCTTTTTCCTAAACAAACAATGACCATGGAATTCTTTACAATTCGGGATATAGTCTTGTACTCCAAGGCGGTGACCACTTAAGAGAACCTTTTCTTTTATTGACTTAATCTTAGCGACAGTATTAAAAATATACTAAATTATTTTGTTTCCAGTTACTAGCCGAGCCACATGTTTCAGGAAGCATGAAATGTCGGGAATTTAATATCGGGGATGTGAACTATGCAATTTATCAAATACAGTCCTGACAAAGGGGTAGTGTAACATACAAGAGTGACAACAGGTAAACTCATGAATTATTTCATATGGTACCCTTCAACATATCCTAATCGGTGACCGGTGGAGATGCATGCGAGCGTTACTAGAAACTAGATTATCTTCGATCGCAACAATCGAGGTTTTGGGTTAAGAACCACTGAAGAAGGCACGTAACTTGTAGTTCTTCATTGCACGTGAACGGATAACAACATTTACAAAATATAATTACACGTTACTAGGCGAACTCTTAAACCTTATTAGAAGTTTATTTTTATTTTTTTGTGTGTCATCGGATATTGAAACCAAGATATCCGGATGAAAGACATGGACCTTACTAAGTAGACCATGGAAACCATCTTCCGTAAAAAAGTTGATTATTTTCTGGCTTCAGGCTTCTTATTTATGAAATATTTAAAACTTTACGAATTTTTGGCAGAAATGTAAAATTTGGATTTTGAGAATGGACGACAACAATAAATTTAATGTATTTCTTAATTTAATCTTTAGCTAAAACAAAAATTCATTTAAACCGTTAATAAATAAACTGAATGAAGTAATGAATTGAATGGAAAAATACCATTACGCCGTTACCATGCTGGGGTATTTAGAGAGGTAATCAGACTTTCATATCTCAATATAAATGAGGAGGTAACATACAAAAAAGATCATGTCCATCGGATACAAAAAATGAGTTGATAAAGTAGATTTTGTCTTATCGATGGTACGGAGCCGTTTAACATTTTCATTTTAATGAAAAAAAGCAAATAAATAATTTTAAAATCATATAAAAATCAGTATTTTTTCAAAAATAATCTTGTCCAGACTTCAAACCAATCAAAAAAGATCATGTTCGAATTGACCAATAATAGCTTTCCGGTTGTGTCTAACTTCATACCAGTTCACCAGCAACTGTCAGTTTTAAATCGTACGTGCCGTGTAATGTCTTTATATAGCTTTATCTACCTACATATATTTATGGTTTTATAGTAATATTTCTTCTTGTTTTATAGTAATATTTCTTCTTGTTTTATAGTAATATTTCTTCTTGTTTTGTAACATTTTACTTATTTTATTTGATTAAAATAAAAATAAATTACTCTACCCAATTACTTTTTGTATAATATTTTTGAAATTGAACAAAAAACATCATGTCTCAGACCTGTTCAATCAAAAATATTAAAGTAGAATTGTTCATTAAAAAAGGATCATGTCCATATTTTAAACTAGAATAACTATTTTAATTATTATGATTCGATTTTAAACAACAAATCAAGTCACCTTAAGCGATTTTAAGAATTTCAGATAGTTATACAAGGAATTATTATGTCACATGTTTTTAATGCAACCAGTTTTTTTTGCGGTTTCCTAACATTCTTATTTGGTGGAAATGTTCTTTTTTTAATATTACCTCCTCAAATATCTATTTCGCCTGTCCCACATCTATGTATACACCTTCTCATACAGCGCCTACGATTTGTCTTCCTTCTTACATTTTCTTCTTTCAATATATCATTCACTTAATTCAGCCATTCTTTCCACGGTCTTCCTCTACACTCCTTCCAATCACATTTGCACAGTAAATATGTGTTGTAAGTCATTCATCATCCATTCGTCCCGCGTGTCCAAACCATCTCAGAATGCTCTCCTTCACCTCACAAACCTTAAGTTCACATTGATTCCTTATCACTTCATTTCATATTTTATCATACATTGTTACTTCACATATTCGTCTAATTGTATGCATTCCTACAGTATTTATTCGGCTCCTATCAGTCTTTTTCAACATTCACGTTTCACTCACATTCCAAGTTGATATTAAAATACTGTTGTGAACTCATCATCTTACAAGTTTTTGATACTGTTGTTTTTTTTGATTCAACAATTATAAATATTTTGAATTTAAGAGAAACTGGTTAACTTTTGAGGGGAGATTTACATACAGGTGGACCCAAAAATATGCACTATAATATATTCAATATTCACCTGCGCTACACCGATTATTTCATGCAGGGACTTGTATCACAAAGTTCGTATGCACATTTTGGCCTTTGTACCAGTTTTACCAACAAGCAAACTCATAACAACATGAACATCAGACTACTCAGTGTTTACCAACTTAATACATCGTACATTTATTACTACGAGTATTTACTTGAAATTCGCTTATTTCTTTACGATAAAATAAATATACTCTAAGCACTCATCATCATCTTATCGTGCAGCTCATGGCTGAACATGATGCTAGACTTCCATGATATTCTCTGACGACTCCTCTCCATTCATCCCTGCACTTCGTAGTTCGAAAGGCAGTTGTCAAGAGCAGTCCAGTTGTGTCTATCGCTTGGATAGTCCAACGCAATTATTCTTAATAAATTATTCCTCTTGTGCGTCGTTCTTCCACGCTTCCAGTAACCACAAACTTCTTCAAACTGTCTCCTTGGCCACGAGCAATGTGCCCAAATAATCGTAGAACTCGTCGAAGGCATATTGCCGACAATCCGTCGCATTTCAAATGCATATATTATAC
Source organism: Odontocerum albicorne (assembly GCA_949825065.1). NCBI lineage: Eukaryota > Metazoa > Arthropoda > Insecta > Trichoptera > Odontoceridae > Odontocerum > Odontocerum albicorne. The sequence goes on along the minus strand of OX463852.1, from coordinate 16,276,065 downwards.
GTCTCTGGCTTGCTCTCAGAGTCCAAGTCTCAGCGCCATACATAATAATCGCTGTAGGTGTTATGTGTATACCCCGCTTAACACTAAAAATCTAGATTTGAGTTAAAAATAACACTTCGTGGTCAACGTGGAAGTTGGTAAGATGCCTATCTTTTAGCCCATGGCTACTTGCTCGATTCCTGTTGGTACCCAATTTTTTTATACAGGGTTCCATTCTGGATTTTACTTACGGCTTCTTTATAATTTTTCAAGTTCATCGGAAGGAATTGCCACACGTCAATAAATTTGCCATGGTGTATTTCATAAAACGAAAATGTAATAAAATAACACAATCACTCCAAAAACAGACAATCCTGCTATGAATCGAACCTGAGATACAAGAATCCTAAAAAAGCGTATTTATAATTTTACCAACGTTGCTCACGTACCTTAAGTACATTTTCCTAGATCTTGATTTAACTGAACACACGATTTTTTTTCACACCAAAAAATAAACCTATTTCTCAATAACAACATTCCACCCTCTAGCTTGGACTGTCAGATGTCCACCCTCGAGTATTTCCTCATCCTGAAAGAGCAAAGTGCATTCCTCGGTATCCTGGATGTTCGTGCTTCCGCCACTGTTTCCTTGATGTCCATGCTAGAATTGTATGAAATGCGATTCCTGTTATGTACATACTGCAAGATAATGCGATCGAAGGGTGTGATTCATCTTATATCCCTGCATCTCAACGATTGGAAGGAAGATCATTGATGGATTGATTTAACGTGGGGTTATTTCCTGAAACAAAATTTGAAACCTTTTAAATAACTAAGAGCTACGAGATAATGAGAGATCATTTAAAAATATGATTTGAACTTTTATTTTATTTCCTTTCTAAGTTATATTTGAATTTACCTCTGTTTCCTAGTTGGTGCGAGGGTAGTCACAAAAGTACCCGACCTAACAAAGAAAACACAAAAAAATTGGGAAAAAATATTTTTATTTCTCAACATAGTCTCATTTCAGCTCGACACACTTTTCCCAGCGATGTTCAATAGCTTCGATACCCTGCTCGTACCAAATATACTCGTATATGCAATGGATTTCGGTTCGGTTTTAACTTAAGTTTCTTTAACAACCTTTAGATTGTTTGCTGAGATCATCATATGGCGATAAGCCTACCCGATTGAATTGTATGCAAGGAAAGTGTAATATAATACAACATAGTCAATTTGACTACGCTATACTTTATTAATATCTGATTTCAAATTATTTATTGATATCTTATTTCTTAATTACGATTTTGATGCATATTATTGTGTTTTTATACATGTATTGAGTGGATGAATTATAGTATAAAATATTCGTTTTTAATTTTTAAATGGATTTTTTATGTCTTTACTTCTATTGTTATTTTTGAGAATTCTTCCATATGCGGGATACATCCTTAGTTCTTAGCCTTCTGTGTGTTGCCCATAAGATAGTACGAGTATGTGTGTACTTTATCTGATTATAGTTTTGTATGAATCATGTTAATTATTTAATTTTCATTCTTTGTCTATTTTATATTTTGTATTTATGCTCCTTCTAAATTATTATTTTTATTTAAATATCATATGTTTTACTTCAATCTTCTTTTTCGTATTACTCATGACTGTACGTCGTAGCTCCTTGATTATCTAGAACTGAGTGATTGATTCGTCTCCACTTCTTCACGGTCTTGAGTTACAAGTGTATCACTTAATAATGAACTAGTCATATCTATGATTTGTTCTAGCCACCTTTCTTAATACCCTTTAATACTTCCAGTTACCTTCAGACTCTTCAAACGGTTATTATCTCTTATGGCAATATGTCTGAGTTGCTTAAATTAATCGAAATAAAAAAAAAAAAACTTTTTTAAATATGTTAAAATTTAGCGGTAACTTACTATCGATGAAAGATTATGGATTTAACGAACATACTGCTGACCAAAGAGAAAAAAGCTTATAAGAAAGACCCGTTGAGGGGACGAGGGCGCCTTCTTTTCCGGCGAATAGGAGTAGATTTGTTACTCGTGACATCCCTTTTGTAAGGGATGACGGGCACACACAACATCCCCGCAAAACAGGGGATGCAACAATTATATTTACTCGTGAACTTTTCTCATTGCTTGGTATTAAATTTCAAATTGTTTATATTAGAATGAGTAAATCTATAAGCTTAAGTGACGCAAATGTTTATCTTCCATTAAAATAGTAGAATCTTTAATGGTTTTAGTTTTATTTAACCAATATCGCTTATCAATTGATGTGCAATTGTGTTCAACTTATTAACTCGATATTTTTCGTATCATGATATGACTAAACTATTCAAGCATCATACTTTATGGTGAGAATTCAAACAAACTTCTAATTCAATTAGCTCCGAATATCTACATTTCCTTCGAGATAAGCAGCACACGTCGATATATCCACATAAAGACTTTATTTTCTTGCAGTGTTTTTGTTATATTCCACTCTTCTAGTCAATATAGAATAAGGAAGGGGGGGGGGGGGTCAAATGAATAACTAAGCATTTGCATTTAATTTCAGAGTCACACAGAAGTCTCTAATGAACAGTTTTTTCACATCTCAACAAATTATTTACTACATTTTTTTTTTACGTAGTTTTATTTTTAAGATTAAATCTAAATTTTCGTGTACCTTTTCTTTTGCTGATTCTTTTGATAAATCCGGAAAAGAGACGTTCTGTGTTTTACCCTAGGCATAAATTAGAAAAAAAAACATTATTAGAAATTGTCATTATACAAATAAAGAAACTTCAACATTTGCAGAATAAGGGAATGATGAAAGTTCACGGTAAACAAGCAATCGTATGATTTCAATGTACTCGTATATCTCTAAATTAACTAATAATCTGTTTTCTTATATATGATCGAAAATTTATGATGTAGAACAAGGAGATCCACAATTATTCCATGGAAAGTCACAATGATTTTGATTTCCAAAAGACCAAACTAAAAATAATTTATAACAAAAACGGTTTCAAACTTTTTAATGAAATGACAAAAAGTACTAAAAAAGCCGACAGCTTTTGGACTATCGATGTCTATGTGTTTTATTATACTATACTGTATTAAACTTTTCTTGTATACATCTAGTCCTGCCTTATTTTATATCACTCATTATTAGTGGTATAATAAGAAACCGCTATTTGGATTTTTAAAAAGATAATTTCTTTATACTAACAAATACTAGTAGAAACATTAAAATAATATTGTTTGAAATATTCACCTTTCGATTTTACACTGGACTTTACCCGAGTGGGCCACTCATCTATGGCGGCACACAGTCTCTAACGAAATAGTCTCCACTGCTCCCTTCAATGCAAGTTTGTTTTAATGACTCAAGATATCTTGCAGCATACACATTACCGTCTAATACTGACCACAATTTATAGTCCAGAGGATTGAAATCTGGGCTGCCAGAAGGCCACTTGGAAGCACTAATAAATACCGAAACATTGTATTCTTACCATTGTTGTGATGTTTTCACTTTGTATACCGGTGCGTAGTCTTGTTGGAATATCCGGTGACTTCAATTAAATGAATTCATGCTCAGGAGTATCACAATAGCTTCCAAATGTTTCTTAATGATGACCTCTTTGAACTTTTGCGACTAGAGATCGTTGGGTTAACCCTATCATTTTGTTTATTGTAGGAGTCTTCTAGAATGAAATTTTTTTCAACTGAAAAAAGTATTTTTTATGTCTACCGTCACCATGTCACCATTCAAGCTCGTTTGATCGTTGGTGACGAATATTTTTAGGAGCGGTACTTAATATGTAACCAGTGATTCTATTATAGCTTCTCATCCCCTGGTCTGATTTTATCAGCCTTTACATAGGTCTAGTGAATATTTAAACCTCCCTAGATATGATTTTCAGCTTTTACAGGAAGTTTCTTTGATGGCTTTTACGATGTTTTGTGTGCGAATCGTTCAAAGCCGACCGCTCCTTAACTAACTTATTTTATTTCACCACACTCATAATAATTCTTTATAGCATGAAACACTTACCTGTGACTAATACCCAATGGTTTTAAAATATAAAAAATAATAAAATGCGCTTGTTCCAGTCATTCTTAAAAATTGCCACATATTTAAGTGAGTTTGAGATTAAAATAAATTATAAGTAAATTCTTGGATGTAAAATTATAAATGAAACATAAATAAAGTAAAATTTGTTAATGATTATTTTTTAAGCTCAATAAATAAACAAACAAACAGGACCCGTTAGCAGAGCATGTCCAGGGAATCGATCCTGGATGAGAATAAACATGATGATGATATTTAATGTACGTAAAAACTTAATAATATCACCAGCCCTGTTAGAATCTCACCTCCCCCTCTCTCACCAGCCTGCCCCGGCCCGTCCCATTGATTAATGGTTCTAATGAATGAAGCGAGTCTGTAAAAAGCGACATTTATCAAGCGCGAGTCAAGCTAATATAAATGTTTGCTTGGACATTGTCAAAATAAGTGTCACCTCGGTATGCGGTACATCATTTGAAGACCGTGACTGATGGTTGCGCACATTTTACAATGATTATCTTTATTAAAAACACTTTTTTCTGTCTTGAATTCATATTTTAATTTTATTAACAGATCTTTAAGAATCGAATCTCATAAATACTTTTAACATATTAATGTCAACGAAAGAATTGAATAATAGAGCATGAAACAATTATATTGTCAAACACGATGCCATACTTTAATGGCCTTAAAATAAGACTGCGAAATCTTTACGCCCTGTGAGCCAACCCTCTTTGGGTTGTTAAACGAACTAAGCCATCCTCAGTATCTGTGGGTAGAAATCAATTTTCTTTCAGAGCATGGACTACCTCACCGATCTGTTAACATCAAGATCCTTTATATTCCAACGCATTATACGACATTCTACACGTTATCTTTTGCGGTTTACTCGGCTTGACTTTAGAATGATCTACTATATATAAAGCTCAATTAGATGTACTTCATTTCTATATTTATTAAAAATGAATTTTGTCATTCTACTAATTACATTATTCCCGGCGGCACGTGTTTCTGCCTCCTATCCCGAGGCTCTCTTTAGACGCAATGATCTAGGTTTCTTACAATAGTAATGCTTAGATCAGACTGATATCTAATCTACGCATCGCTGTCGTGACAAACATAGGAATACAAAAAGAAAAAAAAATAATAAATAACCAATGAATGCAAAAGTTTTTATCTTTAAAAATTTTTTTGGGTTAATTGACAAATCATAATTCCCATGAGACATGACACTAGACTGATCTAAGTAATATTACTCTCGTAACAAACCAGGAATATTCATATTTATGATACCTCGGTAAAGGAGGTAAAAATACGTGTTTTGCTGAGATTAATATGATTCGTAGAATAAAAAAGTTATTTATTGATAAATATGTAAAATGGAGTTCCACACAGATATAGCCAAAATCTTTGGTAAATAAATAGAGCATTACTCGGTAAATTAAAAGAGCGTCATCCATAACTCATTCACAATCGTCACCTTTATTCATATTTTCCTAAAGATATATATTTTTGTTCTTTTTACACTAATATTGATTTATTATGTTTGAGACACCATCATGTACACCGATAGTAATTTTGGAATAAAATCTGGTTGATTGGAAAATATTGCTTTAAAGCAATAAATAAGTCTTGAATATCATCAGCACATTAATGATAAATTAATAAAAATCTAGGAATCATCAAATGTTTCCACTTTAACTTTGTGGAACTCCCTATAAGAATATATAATAATAAATTACTTTGTTATTGCACTAGTTACATTAATCCCCGCTACATGTGTTTCTTCTCCTATACTGAGGTTCTTTTCATTCCACCTGAAAAGACTCGGGATAGGAGGTAGTAATCACAGAATTTCATGTGAAATTAACCAAGCCCATAAAAAATGAATGGATATGTTTTGAAATATAAAATGTTGTGCTTGTTGTATCAATATTGTTGTTTCTAAAAAAACTGCATATAAATTAGTGCATGGAGATCACCATACCAATGTGTAAAATAAATTGAAGTGATATCACATGGGATTTATCATGCACAGATAAGTTTTGAAATATTTATTTTGAAGGTTGTACCCTATCTATGTTAATTTTTTTTAAACTTCATAAAACTTAGTATCTGGATATCTTCACATTAATGCTTAATAAATATCACGGAATTTTCTATTCCCATAAGAATAAATAGATAGTGTCACCGGTAATCAAACAACGATGATTATCGAAATGGTTAATGATCCTGGACATGCGTGGCCGCCCCGTTCTGTTTGTGGCCCATTTCACAGTGTGTTGCACTTTACGACCTTAGTCTACCCCGCAGTGTGGTTGAGGGTGTGTGGAAAATGTTCATAATTTCTATCAATGTTGTTTTCTGTGAATAACAATGTAATTTTCTTTGTTAGTTAATAATATAAAAATAAAGTGTTATAATATACATTAATTGCCTTTAATGCAAAACTAACAGAGGGCATATTTTCGTTAAGTTACAAATGCATACAATATAACTAAACATGTATTACCCTGAAATAAAAACACGTCACATGTAACTGTTCAGTATTCAACTGTTGACCAAATTAAGATCGACGTAATTTAAAAATATAAATTTTAATGTTAAATGGTATATTTCGAAATATGTTTTTTTTGTAAAGCTCTAGTTAAAATTAGAGTTAAAACTTTCTACTATTTTGAAAATAGTTTTTTTTAATCTAACCCATAGAGGGTATACTCAATAATAATTATATTTTGAAAAGTGTATCAATTTAAATTTTTCGATTAAAAAAACAATACAATATTTTTTCAAGCCTTATTTAATAAAAATATATAATTACATATCTGACTTCTAAAATATATTTCATTTCTTATTTTGACACTTTATTATATTAATATACAAATAACGGGTTTATTGCCTTAAGGAAATCTCCTTCAATCTGCTAGACAAGAGTAATATAAGACGTTATACCAATTCCTAGTAGAGAAGTAAAAAATTTCAACGTTACACAAAAAGAAAAAAGTAATACGAAAATCAAATGTAAAGAGTAGAATATAAAAAAAATGGAAAGAAACTATATAAAAGATTATTTTTTATAATCAGCAATGAATTGAAGAAGGGAGGGATACGAAATGAAAAATATAATGTCGAAAAGGAAAAGGTACTTTGTGTCACTGAATAGATCTAATCATTTTAAAGTCCCTTTTTTAAACAAATCAATGAAGATGCAAATGTTACAGCAGTTGCTACGTAGTTGTTTCAGTCTCACAGCATGGATAAGGACGAAATAAAGAAGCAAGAGTGTTGAACTGGTTACACCAAGAGGCCGTTGCACTGGATATACCTGAGAGTAATTCCACGATCGGAGAGACGCTGAACATTTTCAGCGAGAAGCGTAGGGGTAGCGGGATGTTTAAGAATGTTATATGCGACAATAAATCCACATGTCAAAAACTTCTTGAAATCGATCAATTTATAATAGTTTATTTACGATTTAATGAGATGTGATCATATTTTCTGAGGTTGAATATGTATTGTAGATATTCTGCAGTAGTTGAACCTTCTACTGCCTCAGTGAATTTTACACATAATCATATAACATAACTCAGATATGCAAAAGGATTGAAGAAGTAAAGGGCTTGTCATATTGCAAAGATTAGTGATCTACCTTGGATAAACATCGCCATTCAACTGGATTGAAAAGAATGAGGAATTCGAAGGCGCGTCGTTGCTGAGAAAATAAGGAATAGAAGGGAAAGAAAACTTCACAATGGATAGAGAGTGACTGAAGTTGAAGATGTTAGGTGTTGGATATGTTGTATTTCATTCGTGTTCGAAATCGTTTGCTTTAAGCAACAATAATAACTACGAAATATAAATCTTAATTTATTTTCTTGACAAAATAATGTTGAACTTATTTGAGGGTGTCGATTTCAAATTATCCAAAAACATAATACGTACATATGCTACTATCACACCGTCTCCCTGTCGGGTTGTGCAGAAGAGATAGAGCGCCAGACGTTTCTATTGCAACCTATCTGTTGTCTCTTTTACATCCATACACCTTCTCATACAATTCCTACGTTTTCTCTCACTTTTTACATTTTCTTCATTCAAAATATCATACACTTGATTCAACCATACTTTCCTTGGTCTTCCTATATTACGCCTTCCACTTATGTTTGAAGTATATATTTGTTTTGTCAGTCTTCCTTTATTCATTCGTTATTCATGTCCAAACCATCTCAGGGTGCTCTTCATGATCTTAATTAACACATTAGACTTAAATTCAAAATTATCCTTAATTATCTCATTCCGTATTCTGTCATACATTGTGGTCCCATGTATTCTTCTACGGTATTTTGGAGCAAAAAAATAACATGTCATTTATTTAAAAATCTTTCTTAATATACTCGTACATAAAATTTTGCAAACTAAACTGACCCAATAGAACACATTATATAAGTCGTGTTCATACGATATTCTTAACTTCAAACATTTGAAATCTATTTTATAAATAAACCGATAAAAATACAATAAAACTCAATTTGACAAGTTTTATTTCAAAAAATCCCGATGATCGAGTTAAAGGCAAAAACAAACTCGCAAGACATGTTGCGACACATCAGATTCGCCAAATATAAGGCGTCCAACTTGTAATGTTGGGGAATTAAAGTGACTTTTCCCATATTGCCATACCCTTTTAACAATATCTTTCCAGAACCATATTTCATCAGGGCAGGGAATATCAACATGCGTTTAAAATTATTCTTTCTTTATCATCATCATCATCAGCTTATATTCATCCACTGCAGGATATGGGGCTCTCCAAGTTGTTTCCAAGAAAGATAACATCGTCAACTGTCGTTTGGGCGCGTATCGACTCATTGCGTTTGCAGTTTTTTTTTGTATAACCTAGTATTCACCTCTCCATACTGCGTTGTATGTTATTGTCTGGAGCTTTTGTTTTATTCGCACAGAAATCGCATATTTTCTACATAAGTGTTATATAAAAAAATAAACAAATATTAAAATAAACAGTGACAAACTATTTTTACTTATTTATTTATTTTACACATGACAAGAAATTTACATCATTTGCGAAAAAACAACAGGTGATTTGATTCGGACACACAATTTTAATGGATGTAATGGATGGAATTTAAATTGAAATATAAATACAACAAAGAAATGTAACAAAAAAAATTGAGAAAAACACATTCAAGTACATTTTATAATAGAAAAAAAATATAGATTTGCATAATGCAATCTTAAATTTTTTAAATGTGTCATATTTAAATAAAAATAATTATTGCCCTTCTCTTGTACATTTTATAACGTATCTTATAGAAATTTAATCAATGCGAAATTGACGTACCATAAATTGATTTGTTGAGAAAGAACGTTTCAAAATTTTTATAGCTTAATGTGACATTTTACTAACGTTAATGAAAAATGTAATTATACATGTATTTACATTTATTTTAAAGTTTAGTTTGATATCTCACTCGACTATGATTTTATAAAAAAGGTTATTATCTGATTATATCGTAAAATTAGACAAAAATTTTATGAGGAAATAATCTCCTAGTAACATATATTAATATCGAATATTTTTTAATGTTTTTTTAATATTTAAAACATAATGTTTTTAAAGAATGTCGAATTGTCTACGTATTTTAAGAGCTTCAGATAAAACCTGTTGAAAGTTTCTGAAAAATAGTTGTAACCCCTTCTCATACCCTGGTGTCCCATTTCTCTCACCACCCCCTCACATAAACAGGAAAAGCCTTTGTATTCCATAACTCAATAATAAAATTCGTCGACACAACGGGTGAGAATAACGTAATCAGTTTATCTTTATACATTTTCCTCTTCTGAAGGAAAGAGGAAAATAGGTTGCAAGCGGGACGTATATTTTTTTATTTTCACATAGTATAAAAAAAAGTTTATCAATTTTCGAGGTGACTTGGATGTAAATATTCGTATTTTGGGGTGAATTATTGAAAGTATATGGTTGTTCGAGTGTGTATGGATAAGGAAAAATGTATATATGATCGGAACATAAGGATTGAAAGTTAAAAGGAGAAAATAAATAGGTTGTTTGTAGTAAAAGTTGTTTTAAATTATTATACACTAAAAAATAAGTAAGATGAAAAACAATTATTCTGGAAACTTTGCAATTAAAGAGTTTTAAGGAAAGTATGAACGTTTTTTTATACATATTAAATTTAAACACTGTTTTGTATGATTAGGGATGAATGCATGTGATTAGAAATTATTGTTTATTTAAGGCTGGTGTATTGAGTAAGATGAAGTAGAAGAGCATACTGAGATAGTTTGGGCATGTGAAACGAACGATGGAAGAAAGACTAACAAAACAAATACAATATATAATACAAATATGAGTGAAAAGTGTGTGAGAGGAAGACTTAGAAAAATATGGTTGGATCAAGTGGATGATATTTTTAAAGCAACATAAATCGTAGGAGTTGTATGTAAAAGTTGTTGTATGTATACGTATGTAAAAGAAGCGAAGGATGTTTGTTGAGATATGAAAGTATATATGTCCTCTCGCGTACCCCGAGATGGAAATGCCGAAATAGTTTGTTTGTTTGTTTTTATATTATAAAGATAATTTGTGAAGTCTTCTACATATTTAATTAGGTTATAAAGGATAAAGTTTTTTAGAACTAGATTTTTATTTTATGAACTAGCTGTACCCGGTCACGCGTTGCTGTGGCTCAGTCTGGTTAAATGGAAAAGAAAGAAAAGAGAAAGCACACGTTTCTAATATGTTTATCTTCACAACGCCTGTGGGTATACAATATTTTTAATGTCTTTCAGTCACTCTCAGTCTGTCGCGTTCATTGCCGTGCTCGCAAATGATCGTGTCACTCCAAGAGGTCAATTCACATTATGATTTGAATTCAAATGAAAGATCGATTGCACAGAAAAAGAAGAAATAAAGTAATAACAAAAACATATAAAATTGCGAAACATTAAAAAAGGAACTGAATAATATTGTTAAGTGAAAAACGACCAGAATATCAAAATAAAAACGACGTGAAAAACGACCAGAATATCAAAAAAGGCAACATGATTTTGCCTCTTTTGATATTCTATAAATAAGTAGATACAGGTTGAAAATATCTTTTTATAGTTTATAAATAAGTAGATACAGATTGAAAATCTCTTCGTATAGTCTATAAATAAGTAGATACAGATTCAAAATCTCTTCTTATAGTCTATAAATAAGTAGATACAGATTCAAAATCTCTTCTTACAGTCTACAAATAAGTATATACAGATTGAAAATCTCTTCTTCTATTCGTAGACGTCTTTATGTGTCGCCACAAAGTAAAAAAAGTACTTTTGATATTCCTACTGACCTTTTTCAGACACTATCAGCCTTTGAATCTAATCATTGATTCATCGTTAGCCAATAACTGATCTGGTTTTCAACATTTTTGACATTTTTTTGATAATTCATTTAGGAATGGTCGCACTTTATATAACTTCTCAAAGTCTGGTGAATTTCTTTCAGGTTGAAGCGAATTGTCATTCAGATGTACGTGATTTAGGAGCTAACTAAATCTATTGACATTCATAAATTGACTAATATAACTATGGTGAAGATCAGGACTTGAACTCCAATAATCTCTGTAGCTGGGCAAGGGTTTTATACCCATTAGATAATTTATTCCCAAAAAAGTATTCATTTCAGTTACGTCCGTTGGCTTGAATCTTTTATTGGTTTTTAGTTGCATCTAAGCAGCGTAAAAGTTTGTTTGAAAAACCATATCTTCTATCATTTCATTTGTTATCAATAAACTAAAGATTTTATAAGTTGTAGGATTGATAACCTGGTTAACAATATCTATTACTCCAGCAGAATCTGTAAAGTCGCCAATATCACGACCCATAAAATTAGCGTTCCATATAGGTGTTGTCTGTGCTTCTTGAATATTATTTCTTCTACGAAGATGGCTTAGAGGAATATTGCTTTTGGGATCTGACGAATCAGAATCGTCTTAAATATGTTCTATTAAATCCTCTAATTGCTCACCATTTTCATCAACTTTCATTTCTTGGTTGTCATTCGGATCCAATTAATTAATTACCGATTGTTGGTCAGTTGGAAGAGATTCGTATTCAGCGTAAGACTGCTCTATTGTCATATCTACTAAATTAAAGGGTAACTCTTCCAACTTCACCGCCAAATAATGCCGAAATACATCCAAGTAAAATGATTTTTTAATCTAAATATAATCTCAACAACTTACCACAATCACTGAAGTCAATTTTATCACATCACAACTATTTTTTATTAAAATTAATTACAAATATATAACGTTTTCTTTTAAACGCACATATCGGCACACAAAGGACGCTGTCAAAATACAAAATGGAAGACAAAAACTTTGTATATTTTTACGTCGTAGCACATGGCGCTGATGTCGCTACTTTTCAATAAACGTATTTCAAAATTTATTATTTAAATATTTATTATTAAATATTTAATTATTTAATATTTAATATGAATTCCGAAACGTCGAAAATGCAATGTGACATAACTGTCAAGTTTAGTTCGTCTGTGTCGCTGCAGGAGACGCAAACGTTATTTTTACTGATTTATACACTTTTTTATGTACACCTGTATATAAATAAAAATATATAAACATTTTTGTATACGAATGCAACCTTTTGTCCAAATTTCAAAGCGATCGGTGAAGAACTTTCGGATGTTAGAGATTTTTAATATACGAACATTTACATTTTTATTTATATAGATTGTAAAAGAAAAATCTACACATACATACTCGTTTATATGGGTATAAGTCAAATGCGTAATGAAATGTGTGTTAAAAAAAACAATATTTATGTGACAAACGTAACAAGAAATTTTCGCATTATCAGCAATAAAGCAGATTTGAGACGCGTGATAGGCAAACACGATATGAAATAATAACAAGAAGGCGAGACGGAAAAAAGGGAAAATATTTTTCCCCTTTTTGCATTGCAAATGAATTTTTTGACATGATAAAGTTGTTCAATTCTGTAAATGTGATAAGTTACGCTGGATGAAAGATAAACTGAACAGGACAACTTTGCACATACGGACGTATCATATATATGCAAAAAGGAACTAACTCACAAAGCACTTATTTATTATTTATTTGAAATATCGAAAAAGTGCGAATCAATACTGTGTGTGTGCAAAAATATTTACTGAGTAAATTAATAAATGTATAGAAAGCGACGAAATTTTACTACACATACAATATATTACTTATCAAGCAGAATGTGTTACTATCACATATTAAAAGATCTACAAAGGTTTCTTTTGGGATTCATCTTCTCTTAGTGTTTTTTTACAAAATTTGTTTTTTTTTTACAAAATTTATTTTTATTTTCTAAATATATGCAAATGTGGGGAAGTACCTTACCTTAAACCATAGACGCAGCCCCCCTCCTCTTTATATCCTTACACTCAACTTATATATAGTTATTTTGTAAAGTTTTTAATATGTCATCAATAATGGGTTCGAATAACGAGTAAGAGTGCCCTTGATTGATTTGTTAATTTTATTTTAATTGTACTCTTTAACTTACTTATTTGGTGTTGAATCCTCCTGGAAACCGCTTCAAGGTTAACTCCATATTTATTTTCGCACAAATTCAATTCATGAGCGAACTCTGGCATAAATTCTCTTTTCATAAGCAATTTTTGACCCAGAGCAATTTTTTTGGCAAACTTTCAGCTCACAATAGAGCTCAGAATTAGATGAGGGATCTCGAGGTGAATTGTGGGTGTCATTCGTAGAGACAAAGTACCAAACGAATATACTAGAGCAGTGCTTCCCAATTACTTTCATGTAACGGCCCCCTAAATCTGAAGTAATTAATTCCCGGACCCCCCCAAAAAAACATTTTTTTTATAGTTGAAGATTTATTTGGCAATAATTATTACAATTAAAATACACATATTTATATTCAACACAAAATTATAGGAACTTGCTTAAAAACTTTTTTTTAAATAAAAACTACACTCACATGAAACAATTTAATACTCACATGAATATTTTTACTTTGTACTGAATATTTTCGCGACCCCCACGGAGAAATCCCGCGGCCCCCAATTGGGAAGCACTGTACTAGAGTAAGTCTCAAACTGGTACCTATAAATGACAATAAGAGGGAGACCAAATTGTGGTGGTTCAAGTACATCGCTAGAAAATTATGTTAGCTGAACAGAAAAGATCTATCCTGGATGTACAAAAATGTCAAACCCATTAAATTTGTAAAAGTCTATAAAAAGCGGTGAGATATTTCTAAACGAAGGTGGGTTTCTTTTTGCACAACAATGTCATCTTTTTAAGGGTATCCATAATATATCTGAATCTAATCTTTAAGAGGCGATATTTTATGACGAATATTTTACCAGAGAAACAGTTTTATAAAAAATGCAGTTGATTTGAAAGAACAATTTTTTTTTAATATTTATTACAACTCTTTTGATTCGCGTTATAATGAAGTTCATCAGTAGTCATCGTTTCAACGAAGTGAAAGTTATGAAAACTTTATTATTTTCAAATACCATGCAAAATTTGATTTATATTATAGAAATTCAAGAATAACTCGCTGGTATTTATCAGGTAACTTCACATAATAACACGGTTCAATTTCTAACTTTCACTAAAAGCAGAGTTATAAATACGCGTATTATCATATTATTCCATTAGTTATATAGTCATGCAAATCGTTAATTATTTCAACTCTATTTTAGCGAGTTTATAGGGGAGAGTTTTAGAAAATTTTCTATAATTTTAAAGAACTGCCATACAAAAGATGTATATTAAAATAAAAATAATTTCTATGTTTGAGACATTAACATACTCACTATAAAGTTACTTTTTAGAAATTTGAATTGATATAAATAAAACCCATAAACATAAAGGAGCTTTTGTAACTCACATGCTATAATAATTTTTGAGTTATCATTATCACAATTTGAGTTTTACTCTCACGTGATATTTGAATACAAAATCGTCCCAACCTACACGTTTCATGGAGAGAAAGAAATTATCAAACAATTAGTTTTTTTTTCTTCTTTCTTTTTCTTTCAGGCTACTTTGCCTTTTTCAGTATTGGATTCCCTTCTTTCCTGAGACGTAAAACACAACTATCCTTCTATCTTTTTAGAGGTTTTCCGGGGAGAAATTCATTCCATACATGAAATTCATTTACTTCTTGCCCTTCCCCACCTGCCTTAATCTTATTCCTCGTATATTTTTTGTATGATGGATTTTATTTTGTACAATTGTAATTTACATTACTTTATACTTTCCTTACGATTCTTCATGAATATATGGTATAGGACATAAACTTAATGAAAAATAGGACATAAACTCATTGTTTTGACTTATTTTTCGTGGTTTTTGCCCAAATACACCCCTTTCCATCACAAATACACTAAATATTGTAATAATCAGGGTAAAAGTGTCATTATATACTGTTTCAGTCAAAATGTAGGATTAGAACTCATCCTTTTGACTTATTTTTAGTGGTTTTTGCCCAAATGCACCCCTTTCCACCACAAATACATCAAATATGTATCAGGGCATAACTGACATTTTATACTGTTAGTGTGTCACAATAAGAATTTCTTGTACTCCGTTATATCTACCAACCCGACAGGGTAAGGGCGAGATGATATTTATGTCATCTAAAAATATATTTTTTTAAATATAGAGTTTTTTTTTAATTTTAAGCGGTTGTTTTTGCATTACTTTTGTTTATGTAAATATATACGAGTTACGATAAATAGATGCGTAGTTAGATATTTTTTAAACGCAAAATAAAAAAAAACAAAAAGCACCTCCGTATACGCCTAGGTTAAGTGCAAGACAAGTTTGGTTGGATCAAGTGAATGATAATTTGGAAAACGACAACCATTAAGACGCATACAAATTATAAATTTACGTTTTGAGATTAAATATTACAAAAATTAGATACTTTCAATATAACAAAGTTGTTTTTCTATTAACATTTTGAGTGTTTTGAGTTGAATGAACTTATTTTTTTGTGCACTTTCTCAAGGCCCACACGTCGACATTAGCTATTAAGCAACAAACCATTCATTCATGCTGGTCGCATAGGTTATGAAATCTATACAGACATTACATATATACTTTTAAACTCCCTCTTTATCCAAACCAATTAATTACCTTTAAGGAATGTGTTTCTAATTTAGAGTGTTTCAGCGAATGTGCTCTAGTGGTTTATTGTATCTGTTTGTTTAGATCAATAGCTTAACGCTGAACATCATTGTGAGGTACTTACATTTTCTAAGTTCAAGTCCCATATACTTAACTTCTTCATTTTCCTCGCCTCATCCTATCCATTTGGGGTAGGTTGCATGGACCTTTTTCCTCCATCTTTCTCGACCTAGCTAATCAATCACTCGGCCGATCTCGCCAATCACACAGTCCCGTTTACATTATGATTATACAATGAACAATTTTTTTAACTATTGCGAGTATCGCAAAATCGTGTCATGGGGATAGGTTTTTGATGCTCAGTTGTTTTTTGTTGCCCATATTAATGGTATTTATGAGTTTGTTGGCATTTATTTTGAGGGTATCCAAGAATGTTCTTTACTAAATATATTACCACTGTTGTTTACTTATTTCACTGGTACGTAGTAAGCTTGAATATAATTCCACTGTTTGGTTCCCTTGTCATGATGGTCATATAGGCGTGGTTGAAATGGTGTAGCATAACCTTTTGCGATATCTGAATTTTAAATTGGGCATTCTTATAATTGACATTAATTTTAACTATATCGAAAGAATGTTGAATTTAATACTTCTAAGCAAAATAAGAATTTGAAATCATTTAATTATTTTGCACCAAATCATTAAATCTCAATTAAATTGTCCTGAATTGCTTAGCTTGTTCAATATTAGAGTTCTTTCAGCGTATACTCGCCATAAGGTTATTTTCTATTTTTTTAAAGTACCTCTAATTACTATAAAAATCCCCTATAAATAGAATGTGTCTTGTAGGAAATAAATTGACCGAACTTACCGATTGTTTTTTTTCACTGTCTGTCGTGCTATAAAAGTAGGCTGATTGCATAGTTTATGAAGTATTGACTTTCAACTGGACTATTATTTTCGCATTAATATCAGATTGATATTTCTAGGTATGGGCAGAGGAGCAGTAGAGACAGCTCGGCATCGTGTTTTCAACTTTGTAAATTGGTAATTTAAAATAAATTTATAAACATCTTGACTCTTTACTCGTGTTGCTGTATTAGTGTATCTTCTTCGTATTTGATTTTGTCGACTTGTTTCGATGTAAATTTATAGAAAAACAAACTTGCGATTCTTATATATTAAAATAAAGGAGAGCTTTTCACAATTTTACATCAACTGCGCTTTTGTTGTAATGTCTTAATTTATGGATAAAACGAAAGCTTGAAATAATGAGGTCAACAAGTCTAAGGATGAAGAGGAAGCGCCTAGTCAGTGCGATGATCCCACAAACATATAACCTTATCATAATGAGGAAACCAGCAAACAGGAAAAAAGAGATACAATTTTTCTACGTAGTTGTTAATACTCCATGGCCTTCCATGGGGGGGCTGCGAGTCAGATACCCGTTGCTATCAGGATTTTTTAAACAGGGTTGTAGACTGTTGGAAGGGATTTCTGTATAGTATTAAAACGGTTGTACTATATACAACAAAAGTGTCATTATGTACAATACGATACAAAACAATATATGTGGTTGTTCGGAATGCATTTTCGTATTTTTCATGAATGAAGTTCTGAAAATTCGATGTCATGGTGCTATTTTCAAATGTAATGATTTATTAGGGTGACGATAAATTATTTTAAGGTCAGCAGTTTTTATTTAATTCTGTAAAAATTTAACATTATTTGAAAGGAGAAAAGAAAAAAATTATAATATGTCTAATAACTTGGTGAAACTGAACATATGTATTATACTTTTAATTTATACAGATCAATCTGGTGAGCTTCTTGCTTTGTGCCAATATCTTCTAATAACATACTATATGGCCAACTTATTGACAGCAAATAAATGTAAAAAAAATATCTAGGGTTATCTAAGGTAGCTATCTAAGATTCCTTATTATTTATGATGCGTTCTATAGCCTAGTTTTTAAGAAGCCTATATTTCAAAAGTTTCCAGTTTGGTTTTTATTTAAGACCTCTTAAACATCCTTTAATGGAGGAGAGGCTGGCACGATACTGGGTGGAAGAGGAATAATTATAAAAGACAGGGATCGAGATCTGTGGATATCTAGGCTTGTGGGACT